>JAPYZA010006077.1:0-17675 GCA_030522685.1 Eupelmus azureus | reverse complement strand
ATTCATGAAGTATTTTCATTTTTTTAAAATTAAGTTAAAAAATTTAATATAATGATTTTTTTTATTTTCAGGTCTTAAAGGTGGTTTGTCCCCTTAATTGAACTCTCACCTTTTATAAAATTCAAAGATAATTTAAAATCAAAAGCTGTTAATTCCGATCGCAAATTACATAAAAGCAATTTCAACGAATTTAAAAAGGTATTGAAATATTCTGACTCTAGTGAGAAGAATATTTAAGAATATTTATTTGTGATTGATACTACAAAGCTATCTAGCTTCCATGTACTTATCTTTCGTAAACAGGAGATTCAAAGTATATAATACTAATTGAGTCTGAATTTGAGATAAAATCAATTTTCATTTTGAAAACTTCGTGACAAAACTTAAATGTTAATTACTATGATAATAACTACGGGATTTCTCTATCGAATATGAGAATCGGAAACAATATTATTATATAAGATTATAAATTAGTATGATTTAGCGTAATATAATTAATAACATTTAATATAAAATCGAAACAAAATCGTTCATTTATTAATGAAAAATTTGCACATTCATAAATTACGGTATTGCTGTCTGATAATAAATCCATAAAAAATATTAAATAAAATAATCAAAGAAAACCTACTATTTGCAATAAAATCAAATTCAGAGCTTATAAAAGCGACGAAGGGAGCGGAGAAGGGAGCACTGAAAAGCCGACCGTACTCGCCCTTTTTCTACTGTGACTGAGGCCCTGCGTAACTTATTTTTTTATCGGATGCGGACTCGGATGGTGACCGTAACTTTTCCCCCAGAAAGCTCTTTCCTTTTTCCTTGACCATAATGACGTTCGCAGCTTCCGTTTTCGATGATGCTCATGATCTTTGAGATGTGAACTTATTTTACGCCGATACGTGACTGTAGGAGCGGTGTTAACGTTGGTATTAAGTATTTACAACTTTTTTAACTACGTTGTTTCGTTGCAAAAATTACGTTGCTACAACGTTTCGTAAACGAAGTGTGCTATCTGGGATAGTAAAGGTACGAAGGATGATATTGCAAATCTGATGTGTGAATCTGCGTTTGATCTCAGTATTTTTAACTATGAGTAAAATAAAATGAAAAAAGTCGACTTGTGAATACGTGAATAAATGTATTCTAAACAATATTTAACACCTTGGTTCGCATTGATCAACAAAGAAATTTATTTCTAAACCTTTAATAATGCATAATTTGTTTGTTTAGAGCTAAGAATGAATCTCAATTACAAAATAATTTTAGTAATAAGTGTACATATCAGTCTAAAAATAAGTCCAAGAGTAAGCCAGAATCTAGTATCACACTTGATGAAAATGTTGAAAATACTAATCCAAATATAAAAAAATCAAAGTATGAAATAGCTGGCATTGTAAAAGGTATGATTCAATAATAATTCTCTAAGTATATATTAATAATTCAAATAATTCTTAAATAATTTTCTTTTTAGGTGATGATGAAACCAGAAAGATATTCAGAGTTGTTCTGCCTTATCCTCAAATTATCAGTAAAAATAAAAAGAAAATGATCACTCCAATTTTGACGTCAGAAAAATGGCAAGAGCATCAACAGAGAATTGCTAACGAAAAAATAAAGAAACATCAAGAAATTGAAGAAAGAAAAAGGATACGCCAAGAAAAACAGATAAAGAAAGAAAAAGAAAAAATGTCGAAACGAGCGAAGCTGGAAGAGAAGAAAAAACTGAACGAAAAAATCAAAAGTTAAGAGAAATAAAAAAAAATTATTACAATTAAACAAGAAAATCTTGATTAATTATACACATAATTGCAATTAAAATATAAAAACATGCTTTAATTTTGTTAATTAATTTTATAATAAATTATTTCATATAAAATTGTTACCTGTCTTATTAGTGTTCATGTGTACGTATTACTTGCATTTTTTATAAAACGATGGCCAAGTACTGGGACCAGCATTTTCGGACACTAAGACACTCTGATTTTGCTGGTCCAAGTATCGGTACATCAAAACTTTCAAAACTTATCGATTAATTTTTATTAATTATTAAATTAACGACGATTTTGTTGCTTTAATTGATAAAAAATAGCATATTTTAAAAATACTAGACATTAATGTAATGAAATCTTTTTCATTATTAATTTAAAAACGATCAAATGCATGGTATGTGCTTAGATGGCCATCTATTATTGGTACTTTTACCTTAACAAATTATATTAAATAATAAGTTAACAAATTTAAAAAAATTAATTTTTTTTTTTAATTTTTTAATAATTTTAATTTTTAAGAATGTTTTTCACTCAGGTGGACCAAAACAGTAATTTTAAATATCTGGGAATGAGACCAGTCCATTAGGTTCACTTTATGATTTCCAAGTCTATGGTAAAGGATTTTTCTAGTCCAGAGTATCTCCGAAGGTCATTAAATAAATTTCCATGATACAGAAAAGTTATTAATGTGAAAAATGTTCATATATATAAGTATTTTTAAGCAATAATTTTTGTTATTATATATATGAAATATATTTCTAATTAATATTGTTTTAATTTTTCAGGTTTTAATAGTGGCTTGTGCCCTTAAATAACTATATATGGAAAAAGGTTTCATACCTGATTTTCAAACTATCACAAGACCAGCGAAATCTAACGAAAAAGGATCATGCATTGACAATATTTTCATTAAAACATCTACAACAAAACAAAAGATGCAAGAAGGGGGTATGCGCTCGAAAACGTGATTTCTAAAAAATACTAATAGGTTGAGAATAAAAAAGTTAATCTATTCCTAAAAGGAAATTTTTTTATCTGATATTCTTTTAATAATAACAATTAAAAACCGAAATTAATTTTTGCTCGTTTTCAAAATAACTTTCAAAAATATAAATTGCTCGAAATGGCCAAATATCATCCGAATGTTTTGAAATTTTGTTTAGATACCTAAAAGGTACTGGGAATCAATTATTATTAACAATTATTTAATTGTAAACACGTTTTCGTCGATTATGCATTTCGTCAGTTATGCATTTCATTGTATAAATAAATAACATTATTTATATAATTTTACCTTAAGATTTTAAGCTTTATTTTTTTAAGTATCATTTATTATTTATTTATCGCAATAAAAAACAAATATATATAATTAAAATTATGATTTCCTTTTAATACTGAATATTAAATATTTCGTATTTTAGTAAAATATTTATATCTTTGGACCTATATTTTTTATCCTCCCATTCTGACATCGATGATCCCTTCACCATTGGTATTAGGTGGATCTAAAACAATAACAAACATTATAATTAAAGAAAATTTGATTTTCACAATAGAATCAATTATTTAGAAGTTGACAATTATTGGCCTGAATAATTGCGGAATTGCGTATTTAAGTTAGTATTTGATATCAATTATCAAAATTACTAACAATGTTTTTATAAAAATGATAGTAATTAGGTAAATATTTGACCTGTCCAAAATCTGGCTCTAATTTACCTAAAAATATCGATCCCGCAAGCTTATCAGCAAGTTTTTAGATTAGAAAAAAGTGAGCAAGCGCAAGGTTCATCATAAAGTTTTAAATATTAAAATTATTATGGTAATGAATTTTAATAATCAATGAACAAACAAAAAAATTTTGCTATTAAAAACAATTAATAAATAAAATGTTCTCCAAGATGGGTATAGAGATGTAAGCCGTGGAGATTTAAATTTGGCTCTCAAAATAGCAAAATTTTTAAGTTTCATCTAGTGAAAATTAGAATTCCTGTTATAACTTATATCTATATTTTATTTTTAATATTTTTATAAATGGATTCCATTAAATTTCAAACATCGTTTAGAAAAATAAAAATATAGTTAAAAACGAATCACAGACAGAATGTCTGTTACTTTTAACAGACAAAACGTCTGTAAGACGTCGTTTTGTCTGTTAATTTAACAGACAATTTTTTAACATGCAAAAAATGTTAACAGATTACACGCGTGTTTTTAACCGTGTATTCTTATATTTTTTGTTCAATCAAATAATGAGAATCTACTACAAAAATAATTTCATTACTCAACAAAGAATACAAATCATTAATATTTTAATTATTATTGATTACTTTTTATAATATTAAGAAAATAATAAATTCATTTTTCCTGCCATTCTTTACGAAGTTTTTTTTCTAAAATTGTAAAACCTAACACGTTCTGTATTTTAATAAACGTAAAATTTTACTTATTTTTTCTTTTTTAAATAATGTTTATTTCAGAATTATTTTGTATATCTCTAGCGAAAATCAAAACTGCTAGTAACTGCTAACAGCAGCTAATAACTGCTAATAAGCAGCTATTAACAGTTAACAGTAGTTATTAGTAGTTACTAGCAGCTATTAGCAGCTACTAGCAGTTACTTACAGATATTTACATTCCTTAAAACTTGTATAAAAATTTTTTGTATATGTCAATTTAATTTTTGCTAATATCTGCTAAAAGCTGCAAATAGAGCTGCTAATAGCTGCTGTTGACTGTAGATAACATAATTATTTTGGCATTATGTTATCTACAGTCATCATCTGATATTAAAAACACCCCCCGAGTTGAAGTTTGAAGCTTTTAATAAATTGTATTTTAGATTATAAAAAGGTTAATATTTTCAACTTCATTCAATATATTTTTACATAAACCTAACTTAAAATTAATTAATACAACGATCGCTTAATATTTATGAGCGAAAACTTAAGTATAGCGCATTTATTTAAGAAAAATTCTTTATCTATATGAAATATAGATTTTATACTCTTAAGGATGACTATAGGATGTGCTATTAAACAGAATATAATTTAAAATTTCACTAAAATTTTAAAATTAAATTTGATTATAAATAAAATAATAACTCGAGCAGAGATCTCCTTGGTTATCAAGATAAACCTCTTTGTTTTTCTGAAATTAGTTGATCACGTGATATGTATCTAAGTTTAAGTAAACAAATAAAAAATGGCTCAGTCATCTGGTTCATGTCATTGTCAACATCAGCTTTTAGGAACTTGATAGAAATTGAAACGAAAATCAATTTTATGTGAAATTTAAAACAGTTTAGAGTATAGTTTTGATAACTTTACCTTGAGTTCGTTCGGATGTGTCTGGGTAATTTGATTGAATCTGCGGTTCGTTAGGTTGACTCTGTGGATAATTAGGTTGTTGCTGTGGGTTACTGGATTCTTGTTGCGCATCAATGGGTTGATACTGCGGATAATTAGGTTGTTGTTGAGGGTTATTGGATTGTTGTTGCGCATCATTAGGTTGATACTGCGGATAATTAGGTTGTTGCTGAGGGTTGTTGAATTGCTCTTGCGGATAATACTGACTACTGCCGGTTTTTAGTGGGAAATCCTTGGAAGCTATGACCATCTGAAATAAAATAGAAAGTTCATTTACGATATTAATAAGCAGTGTTTTTGTTATAAATTTATAATTTTATAAATTTTATACTAAAAATATAAAATTATCCAACAATGCCATGTCCGGAATTTACTCTCTAAAAGATAAGGAGTAAATCCATGCCCAAATTTACTCCTTATAAGGAGTAAATCTTGGCAAATCCAAAAATTTACTTCTCATAAGGAGTAAAATTTAAATTTTATTCCTAAAAAGGAATAAATATTTTAAATTTCTGAAATTTATATTTTATAAGGAGTAAATTTTAAGTTTTGCTCCTTATAAGGAGTAAATTTTTTCGATTACCCGAAATTTACTCCTTATAAGAAGCGAAATTTACTCCTTATAAGAAGTAAATCATATGATTTACAAACTTTTGCTCCTTATAAGTAGTCAATTTTAATTTTTACTTTTTATGAGGAGCAAATCTTGGCAAATTACGAAATTTATTCCTCATAAGGAGTAAATTTTTTAATTTCACGAAATTTACTCCTTATAAGGAGTAAATTTAAAAAAAAATAATCCTTATAAGGAGTAAATTTTGGCATGGATTTACTACTTATCATTTAGAGAGTAATATACTTTTTTATTATAATAATATCAAATTATAAAAAAATTTTAATTTAAATTTTATGTTTTATGTAACGAGAATATCATTGATTTCTTTCTATTTACATATTTTTAAGTCAATTAAAAATATTGGTTATTGTTTATTAAATAAAATTGTTCGAAACTATTCATTAATTCTTTTAGGATTTGAATATTACATGCTACATCATGTTTATATTTCTGTTTGTTTATACATTCTCAACAGTCTCGCATTTACTTTCTTTATTTAATTTCTTAAAATATAATTTATGTATTATGCTCTTAGCTGAATATAATTTCATGTTTGTAATAAACTATTGTAGTGTTATGACACGCATATAGCCTTGTAAATACATAGGAAAATTCGATGACGTTGCTTAGTAGTTATAACTGTAATTGTAGAAAGAATTACGATTTCCTTGAAAAAAACACAATTTTTTTTTTTTCGAAATTTATATCATTTCTAATAATATATCAAGATTAATTTAAAGTTTGATAAACTTGCCAGATGCATTTCTCTGACACAAATAAAAATCTAATTCCACAACTACTTTGAAAAATTAGACTAATCCTTATACGGAAAAGCACAACTCAAACCCGCTATACCTTCTTAAATTACACAGTGGGCACTCGCTCGCTGAACTTACAATATCATCAGTCTTGGTGTTCCTACAAACCCAGCCGTCACTCATCATCGTAACCTGCGGCCGACGTTGCTGATTTTGACGCCGCTGAAATTGGTAGCGTATCCGCACCTTATTTGGCGAGTTGCCTGGATAAGCTTGTGGCACCACCTGCCAATTCTGCGCCGAGCTTTCATACGCGATCACAAGTAACACTGCTGCGATGAAAAATACCAGCTTCAATTCCATCTTTTTTTTTTGGTTTCTTCCGACTGTCGTTTCGCGGATCAAAATTTACTTGACGTCTATAGAAGACTGACGAATTGCGACTGACCGAAGAGGCCGCAAGTGTTACTTATATATCGGAACTTATTGCATGCGTCAGGAGGAAGTGCCGAGATGATAAGATTTTTTCCTGCATCTATTTCCTTTTCTTTCCGCACTTGAATTTTATGATTGCCCTTTTGATCGCACTATTATTTGTTTCGTCTGTGTTTCAGAAAACAAATTGTTTCTTTTCTAATAATAATGACCAGCAGATAATTTCATAGTAGAAACGTACATTTTTATGATAAAAAAATGTTTAGTACTTTACAAATTATCAGTAATATCATTTTTTTAAAAACTTATATTTTTCTTAGTTTATCTTACAGAATCGTTGAGGAATTTTTTATTTTGGCTTGAAAATAATTAAGTTGAAAAACTAAGTTAATTAAAAGAAAATTACTAATAGTGAAATTTAAAAAAATTATATTCAACTTTTTAGTGGTTATATAATGAAATTACCTCTTCTGGATTTTCAAAAACCTGAAAAGAAAGCAATTATGCAGCGTTTCGTTGAATAAAGCTCCCTATAGACGCCAAATGCCTTTGTGCCACCACTTAATTCTCGCGAGGCGATGACTAGCGCATATACCCCGAGTAGATCGACAAAAGCTCTTCCAGAAAGAATTTCTTGCCAAAATCAAGTGAAATAGGGAAAATACATAATTTTTTATTTTGTATGGTGACTGTAAATACTACATTTTTTCAATAAGATTTTAATAGGAAGTATTATAAAGATAAAGTGTAGTGTATATCTATAGCTGTACGCGTTAGTAGATAAATACCGAGTCCACCCAGACAAGTCTTGCTAAATACGGTATGCAACTACTTGTAAATGTTTTGTGTAATAATTAGAATTTTTTGTACATTGCAACTAAAAATACTACTACAAAATTTATACTATTGTTACTTAGTAATCGATTTTTTATTTAATAAAAATAAATTTAGATAATAAAAAAGCAGATTTTAATTACTTTTAAAATAATATAAAAATAAGATGTATAAAATATTTTTTTATACAAATTGATATCAATCATTTATACACAATTTATTCAATTAAATAGTTTGTTGTTTATGAAATTACCAACTGAGGCGTAGGCGTATTTTTCTTTACATCTTGTTATATATTCCAACAGATGACGCTAGCAGTACAATTAAAAGATCATTCTCTAATGAATCAAGATAGATCTTTTTAAAAAAAGACATAAAAAAATCTGAGTGTCAATTATGCATTGCCAAAAATTAGAAACAACGAAATTACTGTTTTTGCAATAAAAGTAATAATATTTAACAAACTCAATTTTATTACAATTACATTCATAAGGTTGTTAAATGTTTTTGAATTGCCATTCATCCGTTACTGATAGTAAACAAAAACCTAAAAAAATTACACATTTTTATTGTCCCAAACGACAAAGCAGCTAATTATCGATGCACGTTCGATCGCTCGAAAAGCAGGAAAGCTCACGTGCGCGCGGCAGAAAAATCCTGCAGTGGTGCATAAATCAGAGTGACATCAATGCCTCTCGCAGATGCTGCGCAGTTACATCCTCATCCACACACACACTCACACACACATCAACCAAACATTTTCCTGTAAATTCCTGGCCACACAAGCATATTTTAATGACACTCCAGCGCACGCCAGCGCTTCTCATAATCGACGCTCGCGCGCCAATTAACTCCCTCGCACGTGACGAACAATCGCGCAAAACCATGCGAATAAAAGATCCTCCAGCCCGATAAACAGCCCCGGCAGTACCTATCCATTCTCGCTCAAACGCGTAGGTGGATCGGATAAAGCAGAGACCTGCAATACCATCTCTCCTCCTCTCCCTACACACACACTCTCCGTGATTCCCGTTATTCGCGCACGGTAAGCTGGCGCTCGGTCGGCGCGCGAGAGCGAGACGGAGCGAGAGCGCGCAGAGAGGGACGGAGCGCGCCGAGAGGAACTCGGCGATCGCGCCAGAGCGCTTGTATAGGTCAGTGGTCGGTCGGACGTCCTCCCGAACTCCGTCGCTTTTTCCCATTCCGCGGCAGCTTAGAGGCGAGCAGGAGGAAAACCCGGCTCGGAGCAGGCGCGTGCCTGACATCCTCGGGTCAAGCCGCGAGCGTCACGCGAGCCTTTCCGTAAACTCGCAACGCGGAGAGCCTTCCCCGAGCGGACTGAGCGAGCGATCGGCCGCTCGATTCTCTCTCTCGCTGTGCGTGTGTGTGTCGCTTCGTGGCGGAACCCGTTCGGAGCATCTCGATTTTTCGGAGCGCTCGGCCCGAGGATAAACAAGCGGCAGCAAGAGTACAACGCGAGTGTGAAGGTGCCAGAGTGCTATAGTGCGGATCGAGATCTAGGATCGCAGGATCCATAGGATATCGTGAGGCTAGAGCGCGCGGGTGCGCGCGCTTTATGGCGCGAGGGGAGCATGAGGCCAAGGCACCCGGAGCGCGGAGTCGCGCAGCGCTTCTGCGCCCGCTGAGCGGGGACATTCCTGCGGCCGACGGTCCGGCAAGCGACTCCTAGCTCAGGACACTCCCGGCATGGACGTCATCGGCGACGGCGACGAGCAGACCCTCCAGGCGATTCTCGGTAACTTCCTAGTTCTATCCTAGCCCTAGCCAGACTTTCACCCTGGGAATGGCATAGCTGTCACTGCGATCCTGGATGTCAGAAGCGTCAAATTTGAGCGAGCGCATATAGTCTCTATACCGTGTGTATCCCGTGAATAGAGAGAGAGGCGGCTCCGGAGGGGAGCGCGGACATGTTGGAGATTGCTTTTGTGGCACGGAGAACGCGCGCTCCGAGGTCAACAGTCTCTTTCCTCCTCGGCTGCAGCTCGACTCGTTTTTCCACTCGGCTTTTTTCCCGTCCCGATATCATCGGCGCTCGCCTGCATACACACGCGCGCCGCCCTTCTGCCTGCGTCATAAGCGATCTTCTTTTTCAGCATGCATCTATATTATATTCGTAAGGATCGAGGAAGCCGATCTGCGTTGCGCTATATTGCGATGTTGTTGCGCGCGCGCGCGAGCCAGTGCTTTCTCTTCTATCCGCTTTTGCCGGAGATGTTTAGCAGGACGTAATCCCGTCGCCGCAGCGCATAACAAACGTATACACACCTCCGGTCCGCATAAACATCAAGTTTTCTCCATCGCTCCCACCGCGTCGCGGCTTACCGATCGTTTCCACGATTATGCAAAGCAGATATCCCGCGAGATAAGCGGGGAAAAACCCAGACAGCCTCGCTGCGAAGACGCTCCTCTTTCTTCTCTCCATCAACGCCGCGAAAAATCCAGGGATTCGCAGCGCGAAAAAGAAGGATTCCAGGTCGCACGCTCGCGCGCCGCGCGCGAATAGTCTGACCTGGATTTCCAGCCGGCGCACACGCGTGCAGCCGAGCAGCAGATATATTGTTGTTGCCCTCTCTTTCTTTGATCGAACTTTGGATGTAGGTGATTTGCGACGGGTATATCGGGGCATTTGGGTATAGCCGTCGGTCCGCGCGCGACGTATGTGTATGTGTATATAGGTGCGCGCGGCGGCTCGCGCTCACGTAATGTAATTGTCGGGCTGGCAAAATCGCGGGCTGCAATTTCAGAGCGCCGAGATTCCGGCTCGTAAGTACGAGGTACAATAAAAGCGGCGATTCCCCGGAATACGCAGCGAGTGCGGGTTACGAGCGCGAAATTAGCCATTTCTCACGAAGCCGTCCTCGCGCTCGAATGGCTCGCGCGCCGATGCAACACATACGCGCTGGGAATTTCAATTTACAGCCGCGTTAAATTCAAAATGAAATTCATACTCCACATAATGCTTTAAAAACTACGTTCGGCAAACGTACATTTAAAAAATCCCCTTAAAATATCCGTATTAAAAGAGCGGCAGGCGATACGGCGCGGAGATGATATAGGCGAGCCGAGCATTAGAATCTCCGGCGGAGCGGCTCGGGAGTGCAATACTCTGTTACGCGGCGCGATCGCGTGCATGTGTCGGCTCGCGCTCTCTAGCTGCAGTCCGCCATTTTCGCTCCTCTCTTCTAGCCTGCTGTATAGCCAGCTAACGGTGAAAGTCCCATAAAGCGCTGATTTTCCGCTGGCGATTTTTCGAGAGCCGCCGAAAGAACAGCGGGCTTTTGCAACAGGTGCTCCCAGAGCGGCGGCTGTCTTTGCATCGGTTTTTCGGATGATGTATAGTCTGGAAATTTTGGGAGGCTGGGTTGTTTGTTTGTGCGTCGATTTGCGTTGTTGGCTTTTCCTGAAAGACGCGGAAAGTTGGCTGCGTGTTGTGAGCGTATACGCTGGCATAGTAACATTGAAACTTCTCGATTAGACAAAAAAATACACGAGCTCGGGCGCGCGCGCAATCAAACGGCCGATTTGAGCGCTCGAAATTAGTCACCGTTATCTTGGCGTTTCGGGTTACAGGTTTTGGACGTCATGAATGCTCTTACGCGCGATAATTCGACGCTTGCAATCGAACGAGCATATGGTGTTAAATCGGGACGTGTAGCGTGGAGGTGATAGCCGATGTTCTATTGCTCTCGGATTTATACGAAATTATTGTAATTTTCTTATTATAATCGTTGGGTTTGGGTTGTTCTCTAGCCATCTTTGTTATTTTCATGCGGACGATCGCGCTGTTTACTAATAGTTAGGCTTGTGAGTGATTGATGTATATACCAGTTAAATTTTATAAAAAAAAACTCAAAAAACTAGATGTATATGCTCTGAATCAGTTATCCATGCCACTGTCAAAAAAACAGTACCTTTGATGCTTGTTTAATTCAGTAGAGAGACTAAAATTAATGACTGCCCACAAGTTAATAATTCATAGTAAAATACATGCAGAAGGTAAATCGACATTGAAACTCAAACATAAATTAGTAAATAAGTGTCTTTATTACAGTATGAGTATTATATGCGTTAACATTGCACATAAATCATGTTAATTATTTAATGCATGTTCAAATATTTTATGAAACATTAAATTTTAATCACTTCTGGTACATTATAGTAGTCAAGAAATGTTTAGCTAAGTAATTAATTAAATGTTCACAATATATTATCTAAATAAAAAAAAAGAAAGTAAAATTAATTCAATTTTTTCAGAACTTTATATTAATGCGATGAAAGTTAATTTTTTAAGAATAAGTCGAATAATTTAAATTTGAAAATGCAATAGTAGTTTACTGCGAATAAAAATAAAGTTTTCATGATATCTATCATAGAAATAAGACTTGCACTCCAACATCGTGACGCCCCATCCGATTCGTCTATCTAGTTGTCATATTAATGTTTCTAGGTCGGGCAGTTTCATTGATGTAAAGCATTATTTTTAAATAAAGCAATCCTGCAAAACGAGCATCGATAAATTGCTCGATATGTTTCATTATAAAGTTTTGCACAGTTTTAATCTGGAATTTTACTTTTTAGACTAGATGAGTAGCAACTTTTTTAACGTATAAAACATTAAAATATAAAATGTAGTATTACACAATATAGTTTTACCGTTTCAAGTAAAAAAATACGTAAACACATAACGTACTTTATGTGTACGTTTTCGAAATTTTTTATTTTAGACGACAGAATTAATATACATAAAAAAATCTGCTTTACTTCGATTTTCGAATCAAAACAGTTAAAACTGCGAAATGAGATATTTTATATTTGTATGTGAGTCAGTGACTTTTATAACACGCCAAAGACAAAATCTCCAAATTGCTGATGATTCACGTTTCTTTAAACGTGCTCAAAAATTTTTATTTTAATAATTTTCTTATTTAATGGTATACTAAATGGAAGATACTGATCGTAAAAACTTAATATTTTCATTTATATTTGATATGAATTTATTCAGTCGTTTCCTTATTGTAAAAAATACCTATCTTTTAAATTTATTTTGAAATACCTTTTTCATTTATGAAAAATTCAATTCAGTGGTAAAAAGGTAATCAGATTTTCGTATCAGGCAACAATAAAACGTAACGTAACGATTTCTTACATAATTTTTTACAATCCAGGATTTTCTTGAACTATGTAATTCTTCGTTTCCACGTACAGCAGTAAAATCTCACAATTAGATCTCTAATAATTAGTTTTGATATAAGATAAAAATTACAAAAAAATTATTTATTCGCATTTTTAATTCATACAAACTTATTTATATCAGTAAATTTTAAGAGTTAAAGACTATAAATTTTACCCAAATTTCATATTTTAAAATAAAAGGAAACAGACTTTAAGCTAACAAAATATTATATACTTAAATTAAAAAATGCCTGTTGAATGAATTAAAATTCCAACATTAAATATATTTAAACTTTTGTGATACATGTCATTAAAGTTCTTTTATCTTTTAGATTCCAATACATAGCTACATATTTTCTTACTTCTACATCTTTCTAAGCACTTTGCAAATACTTTTATAATAGTTACAAACCGCAAAACTAAACTGATTAGAGTTCTATCTAAAACTGAAAAGTGAAAAACCACTTATTCTACGCGCAAATGCGTCCACTTGTACACATTGCACGTAGAATAAGTGATTTTTTACTCTTTCAGATTTAGATAGTTGGAAACGCATAAAAAGTTTCGTACACGAGAAAGTTAAGGTATACATATGTCTAAAAATTAGATTTATCTAAAAGACTAATGATAAATGTTTACTATCTCAATCGAAAGTACAGACTACGTAATATAATCGTTTAAAACAAATTTTTACGTTAATCTGTTACAATAATTTTTCCATTAAGAATTATTATCATCCATAAACTTTAATAAAATTCACTATTTCATCTAGTAACACAAAAAAATCGTTCAAAAAAACTTTGTAGCCAACCGTAAACAATAAAAGCATATTGTCCCCGGCAATAAAGTCTGTTAAGCGAAGCCCACGATATGCATCCCAACAGCATAAAAACTTTTCGTATTCCATCCTAGCTTCTATTTCCCCGACATAAAACTCCAGACCTCGCTTCCTACAGCTACAAATCCAAGCTTTTCCGCCGACAGCAAAGCTCCTTTCACGCACTCATATTTTACGAGGCACGTAAATAAACACGAAAACTCCTTCCTCGTCGCCATAGCAAAGCCGTCTTGCCCGTCCCTCAAGAAAAATGTCCCGTGTCTTATAAAAAAAAATGCGAGCGGCAAGAGCGCAAAGGCAAAATAATATCGAAAGACATTAAAAGTGACGCGCAGTTTGTCACAAAGGGCCATCAAGACGTCGAAAAAGCGAGGCGATTTTAATGGGAAATCCCCGGGGCGCGCGATGGCCGCGCAAGCTCGCCGCCCGCGCGAGGAGCCAGCTGATTGGTCGCCCGCGAGCTTCCGAAACACGCCTACGGCGCGCGCAGGCCGAAAAGCTCGCTCGGGCATGCGCCGGGGCGCGCTCCGTTGCCGATGTCGATATCCGCGACTGCGTCTGTAGGTGGTTCCGTGATGCGCAGTACTTTCCCTGGCCGAAGACTCTTATTTTCTTTTATCCTTCCTGCTTTTTTTCTCTCTGCACTTTTTCCTCGATTTGCTGGGAGCGTAGTTTTTCTTTTGTCGTGTGTACGTGGGCAAAGTGCATGTTTGTCGTCTTCTACGGATTTTTCGTCCTTTCTTCCGTTGAAATGCTGCTTACTGCGCGCTCTTTTTTCTGTTTAGCTATTAATGATAAATGTATGGCAGGGCAATTATGTAAACTTTGCATACGTTTAAAAATTATTAAGATATATCAAATGAAATTTATTATTATAAAAAGTAGGTAAAAGAACTAATTCTTGGTATGCTTTATTGTAATCGACTAAAGGTAAAGCAAAGTAATCTAAAATAATGAATTGTTATTGATTATTCACTGATTAAACGATTGAAAATTTATATAAAATATTTACAAATAAATTATACCGAATTTAAAGTTACTAACATGATAAACGTACATTTCATTTTTTATGACAAAATATTACTTATGTTGGATGATTCTATTTATACTCATGCTTAAAAATATATATAAATAGTAATTGATAGCATGGAATTTAAACAGTTTCTTATAATAATAGTTCCTTTACCATAAATCTTTGCTATAGAACGAAAAAGTATACATTTTTGCTAAACGATAAAAAAGTATATAAATTTAAGAAGCTTTTTGAATTTGTATTTTATTTATTTTAAGTATATATAATGATACCAAATACGTTAATAAATTCATAAACTAATTTAATAAAAATAAATATTTCTTTTGATATACTAAACTAAAAAATTTATATCTGAATATGAAAATATAAAAATTTCTCTAATTGCGTATGTTTTTTTTCTGTTTTCTTCCGGTTCTTACTTATATTGTATACAATGTTAATTTGATAATATTAATAAAGAATAAATATTTATTGAAATCACTTGGTCTCTGCAGATTTAAAAGATAATAAACTCGTATGTGGATAAAAATATAATAAACAGTAAATATTAGTAAATAATGATTATTTATCAAATATTCAATCACGCGTTCAAATTTCCTCAAATAAAAAACCGATACATTATGTTTTATAATTTTCTAAAATGTTACCATTTACCTTTTTTCGTGAATTATAATAGTTTTATTTTGTTACCAGTAGATAATAGTAACATATTATAATAGTTAAATAAATTCTACAATGTATACTATATATATAATTTAAAAATACAGGTTTTCCACGTTTATTAACTCAATAACTAACTCAAATAATCATCCAATTTGTATACCAATTTTGAAAAATTCTTTATTTCAAAATAAGTAGCTTTTTAAAATTTTTTATATAATAATTACAGCCCAAATGAAAATGTCATTAAATCTAAAAAGTTTTAATTATTTTCACCTATATATAAAGTGAATAGCCCTTCCATTTCAATTCAGCCTTGTAAGTCAAGTAGTTTGATCAACTGTGGTTTTAGTGCAAAAAAATATATATTGATACTGTAAGTGATCGTACTAGTTTTACATTTCTTTTTTAATATTAAAAATAACTGAATGTATTAGATAAAATATATTAAAAAGTAAGTATAGCAAATGCTAAAGTTTGTAATGTTTATTTTTTTTTAATATTGAATTTTATTATTTGAGTTTCATAAAAATAGCTACTTAAAAAAACTAACTTTGCTACTCTAATAAATATTAATATTTACTTAGGTTTTTCGTTCTGAAAATGATAAAATTTAAAATGATCATCGGTTTACTTTGAATACTGCTCTTATTGTAAATAGTTTTTGATCAGTCGTAAAAAATTAAATTTCATAAAAACTTTCAAGTTTTTATCAATTAATTAAATGTAATGTTTAGGTTGACCATATCTTGGGCAGATTTTCTGGTCAACAAATGTTAAAATGACACTTTTTAGACATGTATCATTTTAAGATTTGTTGACCAGAAATTCTGCCCAGAATATGGTCAATTTTCTACCAGGGTCCAAATAATTGAATTTTTAACGAACCTTTATGTGTTCCAAATTTCTAGTCATGAATACATTATAAATAAAATATTACAGAAAGTAACTAAAGTAATTAATTATCTTAAAATTAAACAAGAAAAGGAATAATACTAGTAATATGTATTTTAGGTTTAAATATCAAATTTGAATGCCTTTGAAAATACGGGTGAACAGGATTTGTACGTTTCATCAGAAAAATGATTCCCTAACAGATTTCCAACTGATTCGGTAAACTCGTGCCAGAATTCAATTCAACATCTCGCCCAAAAAACCAAACAAACTCATCAGTATGACTCAATCATGATTAACAAAACGCATATCGCTCAATCCAAGTAGAACACTAAATTAACAAGAATAACACATATACAACAATCAAACAAAACGAGACCACTGCAGGTCAGTTCCACCGTAGCCACGTCGACCTCGTGCAGGCTGCGTGCAACGCAGCTCGCGACCGCGAAAAATCAGCGGATCGTGACCCGGCGCGTAAACAGCATCGAAACGAGCGCGTCAACAAAGATGATCGCTCGAAGTGCCGGAGCACGCGTCGGTGTGCCAGGCGGCAGAAGGATAGATATACGAGCATTTCCGGGCCCGTGGCGCGTTTTTCTCACACGCAGTGGGCGCGTGTAGTCGAGCTCGATGCGCTTACGGCGCCAGCTGACGCACCTGTCTGGGGGACTTTGATGCGACCCGTCGGGTTCTTTTGTTGGTGGGTGAAAATTGAGTTTTTATTGGCTGAGTTTTTTTTTGTTTTTGGAATTGAATTTGGTTGATGTTTTTAATTGAAGTAGTTTGATACAGACTGATTCATGTTTTGTAACTGTTCGAATGCTGTTAACGCTTATTTTGAAGTTCTCGTTATCTCATTGATCATTTTGAGGTATGAACCTTTGACATTTTGATGCTTTAATTTACATTTTTATCGTCGACAAATTATTTTATCAGTATTACTTATTAATGGGAATAATTATTTATGATTGTCACCTTTATACTATGCTTTTATCAAAATGTTTCAATTATTTTCACGTATAAACAATTTTTATTAAAAAAATTTATATCCTTTGTGGATTATTATTTATGGTCTAACTAAAGCCTGACTGAACTACTTAATTAATGATTTTATTTCGGAAAGTAGTTCATATCTATATCAGACTTGTTTCATCTAAAAGTCTATATCGAGTTTAAAAAATTTACATATTAAATAGATCTAACTAAACTAAAATCTACTTGGGATTCATTACAGCAATATAATTGTAATACAACAACTACCAGTACATCGATCA
>JAPYZA010006076.1:0-11465 GCA_030522685.1 Eupelmus azureus | reverse complement strand
TAATGAAGAATTTTACGTTATTTTACGTTATTTGATGTTATTTTACGTTATTTTGGATTAGTTGAGGGGAGGGCAGAGGAGGGGGCGGAGGGGGGGCTGGGGAGGGGGGCTGACTCGTTCGCTTTATTTTTATAACTATATAATATAGGGAGATATATATAGACAATGATCTTATATGGCTTGAAAGACTGAAGAAAAAAAAGTGCTGGAAAAGGCAAGAGAAGGAAAAGAAAGAGGTGAGACAATCAAGATGAAATATAACAAGATTAGTACCGCGACAGACGAATGGTTCTGGAACGAAAGAATGAAGAAATGGTTTCGAAAAGCAAGAGACGAATAAAGATCTAACAGAGAGAAATAAAAATGTTAGCATTGCCTTCTGGAATATAGCAGGTTTGATGAAGGAAAGAGAAAGTACATGGAAATTCTTAAAGTATTATGTTATAATAGGGTGACAGAAACATGGGCAGAGAAAAAGCATTCAGAATACATAGAAAAGAAGATAGTGAAAGAATATGAAATCAAAGTGTATGATGCTAAGAAAGAACACAAAAAAAGAAGAGCAAAAGGAGAAATAGTGATATCCTTCAAAAGGAACCTCGACTTAGATGGTGCGAAATGGATAATGTCCGAAGACGAAGAAATTATGGAGTTAAGGATAAAAATGAAGTGCGAAAGATTAACTTTGTTCACTGTACATATGAATAAACATAAGAAGGAGAATTTAGAATATATAAAAGAAAGAATAGAGGATAAGATAGGAGGGAGAATAATAATAGGAGGAGATTGGAATGCGAGAACAGGAAGAGAAGGAGCAATGCAAAACGAAGAGGTAAAAGAAAAATCGTTCAGGAAATCTAGAGATAGTGTAATAAATGAAGAGGGAAAGAATTTGGTAGAATGGTTAGAGGAAAATGGGCTCCACATTATAAATGGAAGCATAGAGGGAGATGAAGAAGGAGACTGGACATGCATACGAGGAAATGGATGATCAGTCATAGATTACATCATAGTAAACAGAGGAGGAAGGGATGAAATAAAGAAAATATAAAGAAAATGTGAGTTGGAATCAAACCATATGCCACTAACAATAGAAACAAACTGGGAAATGGTTAGGATAGAAAAAGAAGTAAGTGGGGGAAAAGGAATACTAGAATGGTCTGAAAAGAACCTGGAGAAATTCAAACATGGTCTAGAAAAAATAGAAGAAGAGGATAGCTGGAACGACATAGTAAGAACGGTAAAAGAAGCTATACCAAGAAGGAAGATAAAGATCAAAAATGAGAAGTTGGAGAGATGGTGGAACGAGGAATGTAGAAATAAAAAAATGAGGCAATAAAACTACTAAAAGAAAGCGAAAAGAATGAAAGTAAGAGGAAAAAATATATAGAAAAGAGAACAGAATATAGAAATACAATTCAAAGGAAAAAAGAAGAAAATAAAATGGAGGAAATAGAAGAAGCCAAGAAAGGCAAAACAGGGAACAAATTTTGGAATTTAATAAATAAGAAAAGGAAAATAAAAGAGAGTGTAGATACGAGAATCACGGACCAAGAATGTTTGGAGCATTTTAAAGAACAATTTGAAGGAAAAGAGACAGAGGAGAGAGAAAAAGAGAAGCCAGGAAGTAGAAAAACAATGGAAGAAACGAAACGAGGAGGAGAAGAAGAGAAGGAAGAAATAGAAAAAATAATAAAGAATTTGAAAATGAAAAACGCATCAGGAGAAGATGGAATAACAAATGAAGTATGGAATTATGAAAAAGAAAAGCTGGTAGTTGTAATAACAAGGGTAATTAATAGAATTTGGAATTGAGAAGGGTTATCCGAAGAATGGAAGCGAGCGATAATAAGCCTTATCTTCAAGAAAGGAAAGAAAAGAGGATATGAGAAACTACAGAGGAATAACACTCATAGACAGTGGTTACAGAACCTATGCAGAATTTCTTAAAATAAGACTAGAATGTTGGATAAAAGAAAGGAATATTTTAGGTGACACTTAGATAAGATTGATAGAAACAACAGAAACTATTGACGTCATATATGTAACAAAATCAATAATAAGAGAAAATATAATAAAGAAAAGGGAGACGGTTTATACTTGCTTCGTAGATATGAAAGGAGCCTTCGACAAAGTGAGAAGAGAAGAAATTTAGAAAGCCATGGAAAGAAATGGTACATAAAAGAGTCACAGAAAGAATAAAAGAAATGTACAGAGAAATAAGATGCGAAGTAAGAATAGAGAGCAGAATTATAGGTAATTTTGAAACAGAGAAGGAGGTGAGACAGGGGTGCCCTCTAAGTTCAACGATCTCAACGTATCCTTTTCAGACTTTAAAAGGAGATGAAAAAAAGCGCAAGAAGAAATACTGATTACAGGAAAGCAGAAAATTAGAACGATAGCATATGCGGGTGATATTACCCTCTATGCGAAAGAATTTGTATTACAAGCAGAAAAGATAAAAATAATGATATGCAGCAAAGCTGGAGAAAGAAGAAAAAAATGCGAGTTTAATTAGAACGGAAAAGAAATAGAGTTAGTGAAGAACATCTGCTATCTGGGATATATGCTAAAAGAGAGCAATAAAGATGCGGACACATCAAGATGATTAGGAAAAAAGCCAAAACAGTTTTAAGAAGTACCTGGGGAATAGGAGAAAGGAACAAGGATATGTGGAAAAAAACTGAACCTGTTTCAAAGCCTGGTGAAAAGCATAATAATATATGGAGCAGAAATATGGTTGGAGAGAATGGAAAGAGCTAGAAAGAATACAGACGAAATATATGTAATGAGCACCGACGTTAGATACAATAACTCCAGACTATGTACTGATGCTGGAAATGGATAGAGAAATGATAGCAATAAAGGCCAACAAAAGAGCAATGAAGTATACAGAAAAGTTAGAGAGACAAATCGAAAATAAAATAATAATGGAATGCTGGATAAAAGGGGGAAAGGATGAAAGAAGGAGAGATCAGAAATGAAATTAGAGTAGGAGAAGGGAAAAATCACTAAAAAAAAGATGGTCTGAAAGGGAATATGTAAACGGAATAAAAAGACTGGTAGGAGAGTTAAATGGAAATAGAATAATAGTCCACGGTAATGCTTGGAAAGAATAAGAAAAAGAGGAAAAGATATAGAGAAACAGACCTGGATAGGAAAGTTAAGAGAGTCAAGATATGCAGAAAAGTGAGAACGGTCATCAGAACAGTGGGAAAAATTCAGAAATATCTAAGAGAAAATTAGAAAAATAAGAATGGAGAATTAGCAATATTGGCTGGATATAGGCTGGCAAATAAGGCAAATGAAAACAAGTACTGGAAAAGAGAAAACGAAAGGAAGTGCAGACTATGCGAAGAAAATCAAGGGACATTAGAGCCTTTACTAGAGAAATGCAGAGAAAACAAAAGGAATAAGAAAAAAAATATGAGTTGAAAGGATAAAGTGATAGGAGACGGAAAAGAAATCGCTGAGCTGGCGGAAATAGACTGGAAGTTAAAGAGAGTAGAAGTGAACCGGAATATGGAACAAACTTAAGGAGAGAGAGAGCAGCGTCTAGAGAGCTACATGGTTCATGGATGGAGAGAGAGAAAGAAAGAGAGAGAGATTACAAACTTTATTTCGCCAAGGAAAAGGCCGTATGGCGCAAAAAAATATAACAAACAAATACAAGTATATAAAAATGAAGTAAATACAAAGGATACGTATAATTCACTATTTAACGCACGATTGCGTCAGAAACAGTATAAAATAAACAATAATCGATATAGATATCACGCTAGTTTGCAGATTGCATGCCACAAAGCATTTCAAATTGGTTAGTTAGTTCGCTCACGGCTGATACCAATAGTAATTATTACAAAGATAGTTATAGAATATGGTCAGCCGCAAGCTAACACGTCATCCAATGAGTACAGGTGCTCTCGGAGCATCTCACGGAATACGGGGTACGACGGATAAATCAGGCATGGAAGCCAGGAGCTCCGCGGCCCAGACCGAGTTCTTATGAGCCGTTGTTCGACTCGTGGGCACAGCGATCAGAAGGGGATTATTCCGCGCAGACCTCTTAACTTCCTGAAAGACAGAATTAAGATTCTCAAAAAGAGTACGCGGTGCAGCCAAGGAAAAACCTACGTCTCGTCGCGACGGAAGGCCAGCCCAACTCGCAACGAAAGGGAGTAATGGATGCGTCACGACGAAGATTAAAAATGTACCTGATACTTGCATTGACCTGTCCTCTGTAATTTCAAATGAAGGTACGCAGTCAATGTAAGACTGCAACAGTAGTGTCTTGGTTTCTCGTGGGATGAGTTAACTTCTAGATCGGAGCTTGTGAAGGGCGCCAAATTGCTTTGGTTTTAGCTACGTTAAGCTCCATACCATTTAGTCTAGCCCAATCGTAAACGCACTGGGCATCCTCATTCATATGAGCAATCTAGATAAAAATCTGTAGATCATCTGCGAAGAGTATATAAGAGAGTTTGCAGAACTTAAGGAACTTGGGCAGGGAGTTAATGAGAGCCAAGAAAAATATTAGACCAGGCGTAGAACCCTGTGGGATGCCCGAAGTAACCTCCACGAACTCCGACAGGCTACCACTCTCATCTACAACTGCCTGGAGACGCCCAGTTGTATAAGAGTGCACCCACCGCAGTGCGTTATCAGAGAAGCCAAGGCCCCGAAGTGCTGTGAGCAAGGCTTCGTGACTAATCGTATCAAATGCCTTGCAAAAATCAAACAGCATTGAGAGAGTGATAAGACCATGCTCAATGCTGTCTCGGATACAATCGGTTAAGTGCAGTATGGCCATCTGGGTGCTGTGGCCCGAGCGAAACCCAAACTGTAAGGGAGAGAGCAGGTTATTCTTCTCAAGATAGTTGAGAATCTGCATTGTAAGGAGCTTATCATCTGTTTTCTCTTTGGCCAGGTGCTACAGATTAGCAATTGGTCAAGGGTCCTCAGCAGATCGAGGCTGAGCAATCTTATTAAGTGGAATTATGTAAGCTCGTTTCCATATTGCAGGATATTTATCATTGATATTGAGTAATTAAAGAGAAAGACTATGTATGGCAATAACGCGCCAAACAATTTTTTGAGATGTTTAAGCGGTAATCCGTCCGGGCTATAACCACCGGTTCGGCACATTAGGGAGTCGAAGGTATTATGCACCTCAAGCGGATTAAGTGGCGCAAAGTGAAACTCACTATCCACAGTAACAGGGGTCTCCTGAATGATCTCGTCAAGGCGTGATGCAGAACAAGTAGGGTACGCAGATGCAACAGTGGCAAAATAAGTATTCAAGATATCGGCGGGGAAGAATTTTGTCGCAGTTTCCGCCCCTTCAGAGATAAGTCTCATCTGTGCAAGGATACGCCAGTCAAGAAGTGTACCACCGGCTTTCGCGACCCTACGGGCGACATATTCGTTACGTTCTATTTCAATACGCGCCTTGATTTCGCGGCATATGGCACGATAAGCTCTCAACTGCTCAATCCTACGTGGGTCCCCTGGAGGAAGTCTAATCGCGTGTTTATATAAACGATCGCGGCTCTTGCAATCTCTTTTAAGCTCAGGAGTGAGCCACGCAGCAAAAGGCTTTTTGATTGAACGCGTAATGAAAGGGGCATGCCTGTCGAAATTGGCAGCAATAGCGCTGCGAAAACTATCGGCGAGAGCCGAAACATCACGGTGGACATCACAATTCGAAACAATACTGGCAGTACGCATATTGACATTAGTCGTAAGCGCCGCTATATTACAATTTTTAAAATCACGATACGAAACCTTACAAGGCTCGAAACGAAGTGTCGCAACCCGGTATTTAAAGGTTATTGCATGGTGCCCCGCTGCAATTGGGGCAGCAGAGAATGAAAAGGACTGAACCTTCGGGAGATCATCAATATGGGGCTTCGTAATACAAATAAAAGACTTTACAATTTCACACTTGTAACCCAATGAATTAATATTAATTTGAGAGACTTGGAGCCAATTTGTGGCGGCTGGAACAGGATCAAGCTTATCGAGATCAGCCAGTGTATTGATTTCGAAGCGCTGATCATCATCAATTCCACGAGCAAAAATCAATCCATTTTGGACCCAAACTCAGTAGCGAGTATTGAGTTTCTCGCGGGCACGCTTAAGAAGTTTGAAAGTGGAAGATGGTAACCATTCATTAAGATATATTTTTTTATCAATAGTAATTCCAAGAGTAGGGAAAACATCTTTAGTCAATAATATGCCGCTGTTTTTAGTTTGATAATTTCACCACGTATCTGGAGAGACTTCAGTCGCACAATCAATGAGCGCATAGACTCATTAGAAGCGCCGCATCGCCCGCAGCCTCATCCGGAGCGCGCTCTCCACAGCTCGCAGGACGACCCCGTCCAGACCGACGAATGACAGAGATGATATCGGGAATAAATAAACTTGCGCCAATTTTTTGAAAAATTAACTCAACGGTTTTTTTCATCATCAGGATCAGCGCCCGAAAGAATCCCGGAGATAACCAGATCGGAGGACTACGCGGTTCTTTGAGGGGTCACCGAGGACGCTGTGCGGAAATCCTGCACTTGGGTGCACAGGGCAGTGATGTCTGGCTGCAAGTCATCAATACGCGACTCGTTGCCGCCTGCAAGAGTATGTGCCTTGGTAGCCATTATCTCAACCCAGTCCATGCGTCCCCGCAACTCGCCACTCTGAGCCTGGACGGATTGCTCCGTCATCATACAATTGTACATGCATGAATACATAGCAGAAAACTGCTGCTGTTGAGAGAGAGAGAGAATTAAATACATCTGGGTGCACGTAAATCAATTTTTGAGACAACTCAGAATTCGAGGGAGTTGCAAAGAACGACACCGATAGGTGACCAGAATGCTGCGTGCTCGGGAGGATAGCCGGCTCCTGATCGTGAATTCCGCTGGGTTGCTGGGCAGTCAATATAAGGTTATGCGCGCTCGATGCAGCAAAGTGGACCTGTGTTGCTGCGCGCAGTATATCGAGACGGGGGCCAGGTGCAATATCAAGTAGACGATCTTTATCAAACTATCTAATTTAGATTGGGCCTTTCTACTACGCTTAGCACGCTCTAGCTGGCGCGGCGTAAAGGCTCGCCTGCAGCGGTCCAGTACAGAAGTAGACTTAGCATAAAGCGTGGCGCAGCCTGGATGGAACGCGTTTGAACAATGTCTACTGCCGCAAGCCTTTGTCTCGCCAGTAATTGGCTTACCTCAACGCGTGCATACGTAAAGAAACCCATCTTGTAAATTTTGCAGGCGAGAGAGAGAGAGAGAGAGAGAGAGAGAGAGAGAGAGAGAGAGAGATTGATTGATATTTATTTGCATCTTTGGGGTAGAACCCCGTCTGATCTATATGAAATTACAAAGTATTTTACAAAGTAGTATACAAATTATTAAAACGCAGAAATAAACGCATGAATTAAATGTGAATTTACATCAGTAGAGAATCTAGCTCTCGAAACAAGATCGGCGCATGAATACATTGAAATAGATAAGGTACGTGATATCTTATAGAATAACAATATATAAACTATAAACTATGACAAGAAAATTAACAAAAAATATACAGCTATTTACAATCACAACGTTTGACTCGTTCTGACGACAAGAACCTCATTTTGGACTCGCGTGGCCCAGTCGCTCCGGTCGCGGGCGAGAAACGCCACGCGCAGGAATTGCTTCACTGTAGTGATGTTTATCGCGGAGAAATTAATTATATTAAGCGAGTTAAAATGGTCGGCCGCGTGGATGCTGAAGGATAGTCACTGAGTCTCGGTTCTAGGGGTGGTGTAAAGCAGTGCCTGGGGCGGGTTACGGTCGGAGCGCCGGATGCGCAGGTCGTTCGTTAGACGCACAAATTTTTGGGCAAGATAATCAGGACGTTCATATGCGATTATGGAGTAGGCCAAGCTTGTCAGAAGATACTCACGCCGGCGCGTTGCGGAGAGCCATCCGATCTCAAGACGGAACGGGATGACGTGGGCACGAAACGGTAGGTTTCCGACCACAAAACGTACGCAGGCGTTTTGAGCTCTTTGGAGCTTAATTTTGCGCGTTTCGTCTAGGTCATGGTAGACAGCACACGCGTAGTCAAAGCGCGGAAAAAGAAAGCTCTCGATCAAACTATGTCGTAAGCTCCTGGACAGGGCATGCCTGTAAAAACGAAGGGCGTATAGAGACCCATAGACACCGCGAAGAACGTTCTTAATGTCGAGCCGCCAGTCGAGAGAGGGGGTGATTCAAACGCCAAGATTTCGCGCTTCAGTAACGAAATCAAACTCAACACCATCAATCGAGATTTTACGGAGTGCCGTGAGCTCGATTCGATTGAGGTATTTTGGGCTGCCCTGGATCATGACTTTGGATTTTGCATGATTCAATAACAGTCCATTATTTCTGCCCCAGTCAGATACTGCCCGCGCGTCGACCTGGGCTGCAGCCAAGCCGTTAAATAGCTCGTGGGAATAGCAGTGACTATAAATTTGAGTGTGGTCCGCGAAAATAAAGTGCCTGCTAAATTAAAGGACACTCGTTAAGTCGTTGATGTATACAGCGAAAAGAAGCGGCCCGAGGATTTAGAAGAAGACCCTAGGAGCGCTGCGCGGACCTCGAACTGTGACACCGGTCGAAGGTCGAAGGAGGTGCCAACGGGAGAGACCGGTGATAGTTCGCAGGCGGCATCAAAGTCTTCCTCCAAGAATGGGCGGGAGCGATTTACCATGGCTGAGTAGTGTGACAGTGAGTCGATGGGATTCTCAAGTTTGCGAGAGTCCGGGCTTTGTACACACATATTTGTGTTGAAGTCGCCCGTAATGATAGCATTAGGATAGTCGAGTAGGAGGGGGGCCAGGCAGTCGAAGAAGTGTGTGGGATATGCAGAGTTAGGCTGGCGATAGGCAACTGCGAATAAAATTTTGGTGTGCTCGTGTATTATTTCAGAGATCATAAACTCTAAGATTTTACTGCCTGAATAAACAATAATTTTAACATGAAGAGTATCACGTGCATAAAATCCCCCACGATCTTCGCGGTCAACTTGAAAAAAATTGAATCCCTCGAGAAATAGGTGGTTATCGGGCATGTTTGGAGATAGAAAGGTCTCGGTGACGGCGAGCACGTCATAGGGGACGGCTGAGCAACGCTCTTCGATTAAGGAAATGTGAGAGGCGAGCCGATTTACATTGATATGCCCGAATCGCAGTATGTTACGGGATCCGGAGCGAGTGGCTCGAGGCAATAAGGGTTATATGGACTGCTCACGTGGCTATAAGATGGCCAGATCATCTTTCGTATTTATCAGTATTAGCGGAGACTTGCGGATCTCGCGCATGCACTCTACGTGATTTTTGACAACTGGATTGGCGTAGTTTAAGTCTTTTGCGACCTTGAAAGCTTTTTTACGAAGAAGATAAACGGGCTTCGGATAGAGCCCGTTTATAAAAAGTTCGCCCTCTCCGCCGTGGCCGAAAAGAAACTGAGTGGAGTGACTGTCCAAGGCGCTGGCCCGTCGAAGAACGGAGTCTCTGACAGTGAGAGAGATAAATTTTACGACAAGTGCATAGGTTCTCGCCTGCACTGAAGCAGTGTCGGCATCCGCAGGCACTCCCCTCTGTGGCCAGTTGCGAATATTAAGCACAAAGCCCCTCATACCTGAAAAACCGATGGCCGTGAGGACGCAGGTGACAGCGTCGCGCAAGGAGAGTTGGGGGCTGGGAAATCCAGTGATGACAACTTCAGCCATGTCTTCGAGCGTAGAGTTGAGTGCTACCGATGCAACGTCGGCGCGCAGGGCTGTAAAATCTTTCGAGGTCGCAGCAATTGCTTTGCCAAGATTGGCCTCCATGTAGGAGACACGCTTCTTTAAGTCGTTTGAGGCCGCCTCGTTCGCGAGTTTATCGTGCCTATATTCCTCAAGGAAGGAGGCGAACCAACTTGGGGCGTCGCTCGTTTCGCTTGTTGGTACAATACCACTCCCTGGTATGGCGTTAGAGGGTTTAGAAGAAGTACGTGACTCCAGGTAAAGTTGTTTATAGAGAGGCGTCGCGGATGGCGACTGCGGAGATCAAAGACGTTTTGCCGATTCTGGCGTCGCGGCGTGATTAGGCGGGGATGCGGAAACTGAGGTCAGCGACGCGGGGCTAGTTGCAGAGGGTAACTCTGAAAAAACGATGCGAGATGTACTGGCCGCACTTTCTGTAGCTTTCAATGCAAGTAAGCAACAGTTATCCGCCTAAAACGAAGCTTGCGAGACAGTCCGGGTGGAAGACGCTGGCGCAGACGTTACAGTCGATGGGATTTCTGGCCACTTTCTTGTTGCATTTTCGACAGAGTTTCATGAGAGCTATGCGGAGCCAGCGCGTAGAGAGTCGATAGCTCTTTGTGTAGAAACGGTGGTTACACGTAGAGCTAAAGTGTTCAGTGCCTTTGAAAGATTCTACAGTATTTCATACAAAATTTGCGGCCGTCTACTATTTATTTACGAGTATCGAGAAGCTTTACGCAGTCAGCTTCATTTAAAAGTTGATCAAAAAAGTTGGATACTGATAGTAAAGTTAACTATACTAGATGAAATGCGATACGAACTAGTTACGTATGGACCGCAAAGGCAAAAATAAGCGAGTTATTTCAAAATATGCAATGGAGAAAATTTATAAGAGTCAAAAGATACTGATAGGCATTGCTATTATACGACTCGATTAGTAAAGTTATTTGCCAATGCTGTAGTAGTAGGATTTGTAGGTGGCAGGGCGCGAGCTGATATTTGCCTATATCAATCAAGGAATGCGATTCCTCTAGCCAGTGAGCAAGACAGGTCTTGGGAGCGCCACCTAGTGGTTGTGTGCCTAACTAAGCCCTGCGGCAGGTGTCTGACACACAGATATAATTTAACTCACGCACGCACACAATGAGTCACGACGACCACGTGTATGGATAACCTCCAAGCTAATCACTAAACATAGCAGTTTAATATATTGATCTATAAACTATCACTCGTTTTCGATATAAGTGTGAAAAAGTTGATTCTCGGACAAGGGCGTGTTTACCGCCTGAGCGCAGCGAGGGTGGTAATCGCCTGAGTCGAGAATCAATTTTCACACGTGTGTCAAAAAATACTTTTTGATTCCGTGTGCGTAATAGTACATTATGCAACAAGGGAGTAAAGTTGTAGAATTTGCTAAACGAGGGCAGTAATCACAACAGGGAGTAATCGACTTTACTCCCGTGTTGCATATAGTAGTTTACTCCCGACATAACCGTGACCACTTTTTTGTTTTGAAAAGTGGGCTTATCGAAAGAATTGATTTTTAAATATACCGCGGTACGAATAGTGGGGCCACTTGACGGCAGTTTTTTCAAACCTCTTACTTGATGTTTTTGACGCGTTAGGTTAGGGCATTTATATGCTTTGCTTTACATTTTAAAAACGTAAGATTTAATATTATATAT
>JAPYZA010006075.1:0-11611 GCA_030522685.1 Eupelmus azureus | reverse complement strand
TTTGATTTGGCCTGACAGTTACGATTTAGTTGGGAGCAAGTTACAAAAAAGTGTAAGATCTCTTTAATTGTATTTATATTTCAACGGAAAAACTTTGGTATAAAATTAATCAATAATCTATCACGAATAATGTTTTCAAAACAATTTCCTTATTTCCTCATTTTCTATAAAATCACAAGAAAAACAAAAATTTTATGATCACATATCCTCAGATATTACAAGTAAAACGATAATAAATACAAAGCCAACAAAACATCCTGTTACACTAATGAAACTTTTTATGAGTTTCTATTTTTACGATCCGCTTTGTACACGAATCAGTCCTACAAGAGAACGAGCGCGAGTCATGTATATACAGCGAATGAATACGAATGCGAAACCACGGGGAATCGTCGTGGAAAGGGGCGTGTCTTATTGGGAATTTTGTTTGCGAGTTCGCGACTAGGTCGAAATTTGATTAAACGCATGGAATTACAAAGTTTCCGCGAATCCTTTTTCCAGAAACGCGTAATATTGAAACTTATAACTGCTATTGTATTACGTCGTAATCGCGTTATCCCGCTAACTCGGTTTATCAAGTAAATAAAACATAATCAAACTGCTAAGTTTATTGTTCGAAAAGACTAACTTTGATACAGCTGGAAGTATTGGAAAAGTATATTGTTTTGGTGTAATGTTCTGCAAATAAAGCACCGTCTGTTTGAAACAATGATGATTTGATTTGTTACACCGATGCTCTTTTAACGAGATAATTTTTCTGAACAACATCTTTCTAACATCCAAGAATATAGTTTCCTTCAGACTTAACGGTGTGTTAGAATGGGTCGGAGCTACCAGAATATTCATTGGCAGTTGCTCTCCTCTATGTCTATCGGGAAATTCGAGAGCCGCGTTCTCCCTCTCTTCCTCTCTCTTTCGCAACTAGCCAATTCAAGGCAGCGCGCTTCTCCAAGTTCGAAGAAAATCAAATTTGTCGTGAATCGAACGAGTTAAGAGTTAAGCGTCGCGCACGGAGCATGCATAAAAATAATGAAAATCGAATATAACTGTTAACATAGTTGCATACAAATTTCGTATCTTCATCTAATAATTTGAAAACTCGACATTATCCATTACTAATAAACTTGAAAAATAGAAAGGTATACTTTAGCTTCCCATTTTTAAAAATTATTATTTTTCTTAATAATCGTGCTCGCCAACGAAACTACCATAATCCTTTTCAAGCTCTTCTAACGAAAAATACACCATGCTCGTTGTAAGCGCCTTACTCGATCATGAAAACACCAAACGTATCCTCCCACCTCGCCCGCAACAATCTCAAAATCAATATCGCGAAACTCCGCGAACAAAACCCAATCTACCATCGAACTGATATCATCCCCTCCCCTCTCGCGGAAAGGAAAAAAAAAACTACACACCCAATCCCTCTACACGCTTCCCTTAAACGCAGAGCGAAAATTCGCAGCGCAAATACAGCAGCAGCGTAAAAAGTAACTCGCGAAAAGGAAGCTTTGCCGTAAAAGCTCCGCGCCGGCAGCAAGAAAGATCCAGAAAAATGAACGGCGTGCAGGAAGGAAAACATCGGACACGGGAAGTCGAGAGAGAGAGAGAGAGGGGGGGGGGCGGGTACACACACATGTAGGTACACGTACGCGGAAGGACGTAATCTCGTTGACCCAATTTTCCTTGTTATCGTCGAGCAGACTGCGCGTGGGGCGAGCGCACAGGCGCACACGCTATCTCGCTTAACCCCGAGAATACCTCGTGAAATCTCCCGTTAAATTAAGCAATCCTGCAGCGGGCCAGCGCTGCGCTACTGCCGCTGCTGCTGCTGCTGCCGGTGGTCATCTAGCTGTGCCTTATTACGGCTCCGGCGCTCGGCCGAATATTAACGCTAAAACATTCAGTGTCTATCTACGCCCGGCCTCTATAACTACTCGAAGTGTGAGAGAGTGCGTTGAGAGAGATAGAGATAGAGGGAGTAAAGAGAGCGCAGTGAGCTCGAAGGAAAAGTAAACGCGGGTTAGAGCAATCGAGCGTGAGTCATTGTGAATGTTATCGTAGGAATTTTTTCTCGGTTTATTGAATTTCCTTTGGAGAGGATTGTTATATAAAGTTTTAGTAAAATATTGCGATTTGGATTGCGTCCTTTTTGCAGTAAAAGGACTTACTTGGGTGTGTTTTTATGCTGTGTACGGAAATATATTAAATTTTGTACTAAATTCTGTTTTCTATTTTATTTCTGTATTATGTAAATTTTATAATTGATAGTTTGATTAGGTAGATAGATTCACTTTATTATATCACATTTTAGTTTAAACTCAATAGCTAAAATACATTTATTAGAATAACTAACTGAAGTCAAAATATTATAATAATTTTAATATATCTACATCTATATAGTATCGATTTCTAATCTTTTTCTTGGTGTTGCTACTGATATTACTTTTAGATTTTTATTTGTGGATCTTATTTCAGAAAAATTTCAAGAAATTTTAAGGTTGGGAATCTGAATTGCGAAAACCGTCATGTTAAGTGAGAAGTGTTCACTTAGAGACCTCCTTCTTTTTCATCTTCGAGAATTTTATTATGAATAATAGCAAATTCGTTTCCATTTATAAATCTATTGTTACACTTATACATTTTTTATGTAACTGGATATACTGATATCATTGATGAATGTAAATAGGCTATTTTATTTTTGAATGAACTTTTAAACTTTTGCTATAATTATGTAAAAGATTTTGAAGGAAATTTGAATGTATTTTAAAATTAATAATTTACAAAAAACTAATAACATATTTCGTGGAAAAAATATGTCGAACCGTTCTACTAAATATTTTTTATCCTCTTAGAACAAGAAAATATCTTAATCAATTAAAATAAATTTACTAAACAAAGGGGGCAAAATCGCGAGAAAAAAAGAGCAGTAAAAAAGAAGCGACAGTACATAAAACGCGGAGAACGCCTCACTTCTTACTACCGGATCGTCACGAGGATTTTGCACACGCGTTTGAGTTTGACGACACGGAATTTTGTGAGTTCGCCGTCAGGTTTTGTTATACTCGCTTTCTTCCAACCTCGGCCGAAGAAAACGTCATATTGTCATGGCTACATAAACATGGATTTTCCCCTGTTATTTAAACTTTAGTCTTCTTGTTTAGTCTAAACTTTTTTTCTGTGCCCGCTGCCCCTCCGAAACTTTATTTTTATGTTCTTGTTTCAAAAGTTTTTTACTATCTGTATGTTTTGCTGTACAAGCGGTAGGGATTTAAACATTAAGCTCTGATGTTGCTGTCAATATTTGGTTCGCATCGCATCATTCAATGTATTAAGCAATATTTATTTTCAATTTGAAACGTTTGATCAAAATACTTGATTGAAACTTCACAAATACATAATATTTTTAAAAACAACACAACCTTTTGGAATGTATAAAGGATTTATTCGAAGAAGTACAGGCATTATGAAAATGTGTAATATTTGCTTCGAATCTGAAAAGTAGAATGACATTTTTACTTTCTTATTTGATTTTCTCTTTACATATTAACAACTTTTACTATGTGAGCTTTCAAGCTTCTTCTGTGTTTCGCTCTACTCTATAATTATTGATTACTTTGGTAATCATGGAGAAGAAAAGGCATTTCCGTTAGATCCTCTGCGAAGGAAGTAATGTAATTACAATTTCCTTTTGTAATAGGGAGATGTTCGCCAAGGGCATACCCAGCTTTAGATTTATGTATTCATTTAGTAAACAAGATCAGGATTTACAGTTAAAATTATATCTTATAGTTACAAGAAGACTTGTCTAGGACCAAATCTAGGACCAAACTGTATGGAGCAGGGTTTCAACGAGGTTTTGAGGGTCAATTTCTGACACCTAAAAATGACGCCTAGTACCTATATAGTTCCATAAAAATGATGCCTCTTTTATATCGGCCATTACATTCTAAATATATGTGTTATAGAAACCAGAGAAGAAGAAGGTAATAAAAATAGACGAAAAAGCTTTAACTTTTTGTAGAAATTGATTTATTATAATCAGTTATTAAAATTAATAAATTTTAATTATTGTTGATAGATTCAAAAAGAATACAACGATTTTAGAATTGTTTAGTAATGTATACATTTACTTAAGTTAATTATAAGACTAAATATTCAAAGTTTCTTTGTAATAAAGAATGTTATACTATAACTTTTAATATAATGATTCAGCTTTCACAAAATTGCTATGTCAATATTTTTATATTTCTTGAATGCTTTTTCAGTCTATGTCACTATTTTAAAGTGTACTTACAATTTTAAAGTGGGACGAAAAAGTAAGTGGAACAGAAAGCTACTTCCTTTTCAAAACTTACTCAATTAGAACAAAGGTCAATTTTACTTTTTAAAACAATAACAAAGTATGCCTTTTATATTACTTTAACGAGAAAGGAATGGAAATTATTAAATAATATTGTTTGTCTTACAATAATTTAATTGAATAAGTTATGTTCGCATAATTTCTCTCACCGGAACAATCAAGAAAGAGTCTACATCTGATAACCTAAAATAAAAATATTATATTTTTAAAATTTTATTTTTTATGTGTTTCCACTCTATTTGTTTTTTTCTTATTATTCCACTTATTTTATCATTACTTGTCTTATTAAATGCTGCAAAGAAAATCTATGAAGTAGTAATGGTTACTTCGTAGTATAGAATAGCAACATGAAAAGATAATCAGAAGCGCAAGTGATCATTAGTCCTTTAGTAATCACTGCTTTGAAGCTAATTACAGATGCATAAGTAGTGTAACTAGTCCTTCGTGCAAACTGGAGGTAACAAGATTAAGCACGAATATGGCATTGTTATCGAAGATTAAGTGATTACATATAATTGTCGTTATCAATTTGCATAAATTAGATTCGACATAAAAAATAATTTCAATGCGTTAAAAAAACATGTAATATCATAATACCTTACAGTATAACTTCTAAAAAACGAGTTTACAAAACATTATATACTCGAAACCTCCGAAACAACCAACTACTCGTATAACCGAAAATTCGTTAAAAAAAATTTTCGTATAAAAACATACACACGGTCCCGTCGCTAATAAAAAGCGAAGAGAGAGAGAGCAATTAATCGGGACAACACAAAAAATCCATCAAAAAAAGCCAAGGGTCGCGCTCGACACGATCTCTCGGACATCGTTTTTCAATCGCGTAACCTCGGCCCTCGAGCCCGCCGTAAAAAGTCGCCGAAAAACAATCGGCATCATCGGCAGCCCGGCCCCCCCGAAGTACCGCGCATTGTTTTCAGTCGAACGAGCTCGCTCTCCGGCACTTAGGGCAATGCGCGGCCGCGCGCGCGCCCTCGCTCCTTCACGCGCGGCCCCATAAATCACGCGCCGGCGATGCCTATCTGGGCGTTATGATCAGCGTCTGGCACCGGCTTTATTGACAGGTCTATAATATCCGAGCCAGCCAGCCAGCCGTTCTCCGAGCAGACGTAGGCTGAGAGGAGCGCGAAAATATGCAGACACGGCGCGCTGGTGTCTGGTGGGGGCCGGCTGGGCGAGCGGATTTGACATATTTGGCGGCCAAAGAGGGGCTGGTTTTTCGTTTCGTATTTCAGAGGGTCGAGGATGGTGGAAGAGGGTTTTCTGGATTTTTTTATTACTGGCTGACGATGGCAGGAGGGTTCGGTAACAGGTGGATGTTTGGATTAACTTTATTTTTGATTGTTTGCGGGATTAGTGAGAGATGCATAGTTTATTAATTAATAAGTTAGCTCATTAGTAAATTAGGTTTTTAATTTATAATTTATTTGTTTATAATACGTTATTCCATTGATTGTCAAACAACTATAACTGCACTGAAAAAAATGCTTGGTAAATCTAACCAAGTAACACTTGGTAAAATATAATGTCAGTAATATCAAATCAGTTAGGTCCTAGATACCCAAGGTAATTGGTAAATATAACAAATTAATATGTTATACTTTCAAAGTATTTTTTTCAGAGTGTTTATTCGTATTACTTCATGAGCTATGAAGTTTTAAAAATTTCCTTTCTGGCTACTCTATTACCGGGTCTTCAAAATTAAGTTGCGGTGTGATATGGTTATTTTGCAGTCACATTTTTTTTTTTTAAATGTACGAATAAATTTTGAAGCACATTACGTATTTCAAAAAGTTACTTTCACATTGTATTTATTAGTTTGATTATATATATCAATTAAGATTATTTCTTAAAATATACATTTTATGCTTCGTGTATCTCAGATTAAGTTTGTTAATAATAAAAAATTTATCTTGTAATTGTCCCAATTATTTTAAAATGCTATTTTCAGATTTTATTTATTTAATTGATTATATTTATCTCAATTAAGAGTATTTCTTAAAATATACATTTTATTCTTCGTATATCTCAGATTATTGTTAATACTCAAAAATTCATCAGGCTAATGTCTCGACACAGACGAATTAAAATTAAAATTAAAATTGAAATTTGTTAAAATAAAAGAATTACAGTGACAATACTAAAAAATATTGTCTTTACTAATCCATTGTTACATTTTATTTTAAACTAACAAAGTAAGAAAGAGTTTTATAAAAAATTTATCATTTTATATTGTTGTTTTTTAGCTATATGATCTTTTTGAGTGCATCGAACTTTATAACTGAATTCCTAAAGTTTACATTGTTAGCATTTATAAATAGTTGCAATTAAGTATATTTAGTTTCATTTTCGCTCATTTTTCTAAAAAATGTTTACAAATAAATTTTTTCTAATTATGTTTTTCCCATAAATGTGTTAATGCTTACTTTCACAAAGCTTTCATTACGACGATGCAGTACAATCTTGCAGGATGTACGTAATTTTCACTACTATTACAATGAAAACTCAGCAACATTTCAAAAAGCCCTACGTGTTGGACTGAAATATTCTCTTTCACGAAAACTTACAGCGAGCGGGGAAATAAAGGAGATCGAGAAAGTTGAACACGAAAGGAAAGAAGAGTAGAGAACGAAGAAGGAGCTTTCGATTAGCGGCACGCATCCTCTTCCTTAATGACACCTTCGTGCAGTTTCGGCCATGCCCACGGTTCTATTCTCGATAGCATCGCTTTTCGCTAATGCGCGCGTTCTCTCTCTCTCTTTCTTCGGGGCTAGTTATCTTGATTCGCGATATTGTTGGCGATTCATTTTATCGATTTCACAGAGAGCGGAGAAACGCCTTAAAATATTACAAAAAATGTATAATCAAAATATTTTGTTTAAAACATACAGCATCTTAACCAAGATCAAAACAAAGTTAAACCTTTGATTCGATGTAACTGTTAAGTATACTAGAATCATTTCATTAAAACCAGATCCCAAGCCTCGCAATAACACACAAGTCGAACCCACGATCACAAGAAAATTACAAGCTCACCCAACACCCCCCGGAATCCGAAAGCACATTTACACACTCGAAAGCTCTCCTCTCCCCCCCCTCCAGCTTTTCATTACTCCCGTCTATATCAAGCGGCTTACGCGACTCTCTCTTTCTCTCTCTCGGCAACGGTGTTACAGCAGTGCCTGCCAGAGCGGCGCGGCATTATTCACAAGTATAATCGAACGAACGGACGCGCGAAGCCTGCCAGAGGAGGGGCGGCGAAGGGATAGAGAGGCGCGCGCGCTCGTCGGGCAATTAATTCGAGCGTTCGCGCGTCGAAAGCACTCGACCGCCGCATTTCATCCTTGACTGCATCAGCGAGAAAAATCCGTCGCCCGCTCGCTCGCTCGACGAAAAATAAAAGTACGACGAGAGGGCTTTCGAGCGAGGGGGGAGGGAGGGGCAGATCCCTCTGAACGAGAATAATGACGCGCAGTTCCGCGCAGGAGGGAAAAATCGCTGCGGCTTGCATATATTTGTTTTTACGGAGGGAATTTTCGGTCGCTAGGGGCTTTTAATGCCCGCCGGGTGGGTTTGGTTTTAACGAGATTTCAGTTTTTTTGCGGTTAATGTTCGGTGCGAGGTGTAGGTTTATTGTTGATTGTTTTTTAATAAGAGGCTTGATAGCGGTGAATGTATTTTGGGGCGAGAGGGTGTGATTTTGAATTGTTGAATAATATAATGACTTGCTTTCTGATGTCTTTGTTTTTTGATGGGAAAGGTTTTAAGATGTACCTAATATATGTTTACTCAACAGAAGTAACCACTTTTTAGACCTTAAACGCAAGAATAACTAATTAATTATTCTAGTTATTGTTCTATTCTCTTATTTTTCATTTTTAACCTTTTCTTTTTATATAGTAATATAAGAATATAAACTTTGTGTACTAAGACGGGAGTAAAGTACTGAAAAGTTGATATTTTCTTTGTTGCATAACGTACTATTTTAATACGCTATCCTTTAAAACGCATTTGATGATCCTAAAGAAAATGGCATATATGCAGAACTATCATTCATTCACTGAAAATTATGTATTAAGAGCGCTTCTCTGGCGAATATTCAACGGAAATATCCATATACGTTGCATGTGTTCAATTTTTATTCCATTGAGCATATCCTTAGAATATTTGAACTTTCATGCATAACTTATTCTTTATAAAATTTTAAAAACATAGAACCGTAAGAATCTATAAACGAAATTATTTTTTATATTCAAGAATAAGTGCTCTCGTAAAATTTCAGATTTTTCACCGTCTACATTTGTAATTTACTCATTCGAAGTTCACTGGTATTACGTCGATGTAGATATACTTTAATATAAAAAGACCGAAACCAAAATCGAGAAAATTTGAAATGACTATATTTCAAAATCTAGAAGATGAGTAAGTCTGAATTTTTGCAAACGTATTCGTAAATATAAAAAGTATTTAGCCCAAAATTGATTACGATTCTTTACATTATTACATATTTCATAGACAACAAAATACATGTTACAACACTACTATACTATAAAAGTTGATTGTACAATCTCATTTTATTAGAAAATAAACAGAACCAAGTTGATCGTACTGATATAGAAAAGAAATAATTTATTTTGATAGTAAGAAACCCGTTAAAATTAGAACATGTCGTATAGACTGGTTATATAACTGGTTATATACTGGATTATATTAACTTTCTGTTAAAGCAATAATTTAATTACATAGTTTATTTTAAATTTATCCATTTATAGCAAAGAAAACTTAAAAAGAAAAGAATTCTCTATTGTTCCTGTTAAAGCAACGTTTGGCTGGCAGACAGTAACGAAATGTCGCTTCAACAACAGCAAATTTAGAGATTTTTTCTTTCCAAGTTCCCTTTGACCTAGTTGGATGAACTTAAATTAAATAATTCTCAAACTATGTAAGGCGATAATCATCCTTTATTAACTTATAATTAAATTAAAATTACTTTTACCGAAAATTCTGAAGTGCTAATATCATTAGTAGCTACTTTTCTTTTGTAAAATATAAAAAAAATTTCATTCACTATGACGAACAGAAAGAGATCAAGAGGGAGACAGAGAAAACCGCCTACGTTGCGCCCGGCACTTCTGCGTCATTGCGTCAAACTTCAAATGTATGTATCTCTCGGCACTTTTCGTCGTAATATCTCGACTCTGCGTGAATTTGCCAAGTCACAACGAGGATTCGGATAAAAGGGAATCCATTGTCGAGGGGTGTCACTCTTGAAGCGGCTCCTGCCGAGTCGATATTTTTTGCTGAAGTCAACAGATAAGTTTAGAAGCCGTATTTTTGCATCTGCAAGTCGAAATTTCTCCTCGTATAAAGAAGCTGCTTTAAAAGCAATTCAAAATACTCGATTGATTTTATTGAGTTAGGATCAGAATTTCAATTTTTAAAGAAAAATTATTTAGGAGATGGAAAATAAACCTTGATGGTCGATATTATAATTATCAAGAAATATTTGAAATTTGTCATTCTAATGAGAATAGATGATGCAAAATTCAAATAAAATTTTGTAAAAAATTAAGGTTTATTTCTTTATTACAAATTTTAAGTTAATTTTATTAAAGATTAGGTAAAATTCTAGAAATTTTATTCTTCTTATTTTAGAAATTTTTCGTAGAATTAGATAATGAATAAACTCAATAAACGTTAGTGCTAAAATTTTCATTCGAATATTTCTTAATATCAAAAAGATAAATGGTTCTTACGCCTCTTAAAATACTTCTGTAGAATTCTATATCAGGAGGAAGAAAATTCGATCACCTACATTAAATAGAAAAGTTTCAGTTCAACATTTACTTTATTTCTGTAAACTTCGATATTTTGTAGTATAAATAACTTCACGCTCAAAAAATAAAAGGAAACGATTTGTAAATTTAAAAAAGAACATAATCATTTCATCGAAAACAATCTTTTTCACATATTTCTAAAGTACCACCAAGAAAAATGTATCTCCTCTACGCAATCTTACATAAAATCACGGCTATTAAATACCCTTCCCCTAGGTTTTCCTTCAATAAAAAAGTCAAATCGAACCTCATTTTAATTTCACCAAACTAACAAAAATAATCAACACAACAAGAATAATCAATCTCAACGCATCGAGAAAAAAGTCCGCACCACTGGCAACTTCATTATCAATCTTTCTTACACCGCCTTCCTCCACGACAACATCTGCGTTCACCGAGCCACGGCCGCGCTCCGCTATTGCGTATTTATTTAACCGTAAGCAAATTGCTTACGTCAAGTCGAGTATTCGCATTTTAACGAGACTCGAGGAGAGAGCGCGTCATTTCCTCCTTCCGCTCTCCCGATAATTTCTAATGCGAGGCTCGAAGCTACGCTCGATCAACAATGCCCGGACAATTATGCGCCGCTCGACTTTCGCCTCGATGATCGCAAGCTCTCGGGCTTTTACTTTTCTCGCGAGCAGCTGTCTACGGGCGTTTTAATGAGGTGAATTGCGAACGTGTTAATGCAGATGGTTTATTAGTTGTGTATGGTGATGGATAAGTGGTTGTTTTTGTTTGAATTAGAAGAAGCTATTGCGTCTTGTTATTATGCTTCTTTAAATATAAATATAAGTGACGTTTCTTAATGTTAAATGTATACTTGAAAATCAGGATTTAATTATCCAGTTACTCAGCACGTATACAATAGAGAAATCCTGCGTAGATTTGATAGTCCAGATATTTTTAAGCGAGATTGATCCGAGAAAAAGCCAGATATTTCTGACTTCTGCCTGAAATCCTTCTGCGAATGCGAACTTCGAAGAAATCGAATTTTCAAAGATGAGAACGGTAAATTTGTGCACAACAATGCGGCGTTAGAAATGATTTGAGGCTAGCGGGTTTTGAGGAGAAGTGGTAGGAGGGAGTTTTTGAGGTTTATCAAGATATTGGAATTCTCGGTTGAAAAATGCTTCGAAAATCGTTTCAGAAATAAACGAGTATTTTTCGATAAAATGATGTGAAATCATTTTATATATTTATTATTTGATTATTTGAAAAGTTAAATTGTTTCATATCGATAAAATATAATTTTTATTACGTGTATGAGATAATATAAAGAGAATTTTACGTCTGACTGTACCTGGGCATTACTACTACGTCATAATGGGAGAGTAACCTAGACGAAAGGTACGTTAAATTTTTCTTTAAAAAAAGAAAATTAAACTTA
>JAPYZA010006074.1:0-16370 GCA_030522685.1 Eupelmus azureus | reverse complement strand
GCGCTTCTCACCTGTTAATCTCACGATTATTCTCATAGCGCCACTGCTCCTCGCGCTCCAGCACCTCGATAATTTCCCTCTCCTTCTTACTGATCTCATCTTCCTCTGAAGATGTAACACTCGCCCCGAAGGGCTCGCTGCTCTGACGGCTGTGCTGCGACATATCCGGGCTCACCGGCTGCTTGGTCCAGTCCTCGGCCTGGCCTAGCTCGACTCCAGAGTCGCGCTCGTGGCTGGAGTCCTGCTCGTAGTTGCTGTCCGTGTCGTAGGAGCGACGATGGAGCTGCTCGATCCTGCGCTCCTCGGCGAGGATAGCCGCCATGTCCGGTGGCTTTGTCAGGGTCAGCTCGCGCTCGAGCTCGTCGTCATTGAACTGGTTTTGAAGAGAAGGATTTTAGGAATCATTTTTTTTGGGGGGGTTTTGTTTTAGGTGTGGTTCGTTAGAAAGTTTCAGTAATTTTCAAGTCATATTTTAATGTTTCAAATCTAGTTAGAACGTCTATGTACTGAAAGAACTAAGGAGCAAATGAAGAATTTTATGATCGTAGTGCAGTAAAGCGTAGTTAAAGAAAATTAAAAAAAATTTATGAAAAATATAATTTAATCTTTATGTGACGTCTAATATACTTTTAATTTTCGAGTTAATTACTAATTATATATACTAATAATATACTAATACTATACACTAATTCGAGTTATTTACAAATAAGTAAATACTAATAAGTAGATTTTAAATAATTAAAAACAAATATGTTACCTATAGTATGAATAATAAACCGAAATCTCTATTAACCAAGGAACAAAATAAAAAAAAATGTTAAAGCACTCACTCCCTCGATGCCCAAAAAATCCGAGCGTCGAGAGCGAATCTCCTTCTTTATTCTGCGCGTTGAGTTGAGCCTCTTGAGCGGCTCGATCGGATGGTTCTCCTCGTCGCTCAAATCTACCGGCGGCGGCGGTGGTTTTTCCTTCGGCGGCTCCACGCTGGTCGGCGGACCCAGCGGGAACGACAGCCCGGTGACGATTTCCTCGTCACTTGAAAAACTCAGTGGTAAAATCTGCAAACGCGGGAAGGTTGGTTTTTGTTAATGTTACGAATGATTAGTTTATATTGTGGGAGTGTTGATAGACGTAATTTATAGTTACACGAAGAATGACTGATACTAAAATAGAAATATCAATAAAAAATATATAGGTTCATGTCGATATTAATTTAACTCTCAGAACTGTGAACTTTTAATCTGATGACAATTAAAATTTAAGTGCTGACTGCGGCTACAATGCATGACGAGTCACTTTATACAGTTCAAGAATATTAAAGTTGTAACATTAATTGAACTTTTTGCTCTACATATCGTCTTTAATCTGCAGTAATGAAATAAAATACTTTTTAAATTGGTGCATTACGTGTTTGGCATTGCGAGTTTGAATATTTCGTGCTTACATTCATCATCATTAGCGTATTACGAAACCCCCTGGGAAGAACAGCGAGATAACAGCGAGGTGTGTCGTGAATGGGAAAGGGGATTCACAAAAGACACTGCGAATCTCTTTCTCGTGCTCTTCCTTTAGAAACTTTGCTTTTTGAATAGCAGATTTCGCAGGTATCGCGCAACTCTTAAACTTTATTGCGAAACAACTATGAAATAAATCAGTTCCAAACTTAAACTATTCACAACGAAATCCCCCAAAATAAAAACTTCATTTCACACTTTCAACAGCAAAACTAATCCAACCGAAATTCACTTTCCCAGCCACCCAAACCACCCAGCCGAAACTTTCCACCAAGACAACAGCACGCTCAGCTCGAGCGCTCGCGAAAAACTGAGCGAACCCTCTCCCAGCCCACTCCGCTAACCCCACCCACACAGCCAGCCTTATCTGCAAGACCCACCTGATGCTTAGAGACCGGCGAGAGCGGGCTCAAAAAGTCCGAGCAGAGAGTCGTCCTCTCGAGGGCCAGAGTCGTCGGCCTGACCGGCGCTGGCGGTGGCAGCTCCTTCTCCTTCTGGCTCACCATGATCTCCTGGACGAGGAGCACCGACTCCATCGCTAGCTCCTGCTTCTGTTGTTTGTCCTCCTCTATCTTCTCGGCGACTGGCTCGGGCTGCTGCTGCTGCTGCTGCTGCTGCTCGGCCTGCGGAGCGCGGGAATAAAGGAAAAGCGGAGCGTTATTACTGTAATTCCGCATGAGCGTCCGTCCTGGCGGAACGGATATGTAAGAGAGCGCGCGGCGGCCGCGCGAATTTCGCAACGCCACATTCTATGCAAATTCGCGCGAAGAGAGAGAGAGAGAGGAAGAGAGAGAGAGAATCTTTTGAGAGAAAGAGCATGCTGCCAGTGCGCTCGTGGATATCGCGCGCTCGGATGCTCGCTGAGAAGCTGGTCTTTTTTTTGGCTTTGTTTTTGTTTAGCGAGATGGGGAGAGGTGAGCGCGCGCGCGCGCGGGGTGCGATGTTGTGCGATTTTGACGTGCGTGAGTTTTTTGTTAATTTTTTTTTGTCGAGGCGATGGTGATGATTGTGGATAGAGCTTTGATGTTTCTACTCGTTACAGTAATTGTAATTCTAAGATTAAGACTTAACCGCGCTAAAAAATTTTATTTATGATTATACTAACATTTTGTTTACACAATGATATCAGCCAATTAATTCAATTCATAATATCAAAAACTGACAAATCACGTAAATACAGTAATAAAACTTTGAAAAAAAAAAAAACTTTACCTATATAGTATCACGAGACTTTTTCGCTACCGTCTCGCGACTCGCGCGCTGCGCCGATGGCAGCCAGATAACGAATGTTCGCAAAGCACGTCTCGAAGCTCGTGTCGCTATCTTCAATGACACATACCTTTCGAAAGATAAGGAAGCGAGGCGACATTGAAAACGTCGCTAGGCGCGGATAGATCATAAAGAGGAGCGAGACTTTCAAAGATACGACACGGCATTTACTATCTGGATGACTAGCCTCGGTGCAGTGGTACTCAACTGATTTGCCGATATATTTTTTCGTGGAAATTCAATGAGGCGAAGCGGATAATTGACAGCGCTGGAAGCGTGGATTTTAATCGTGAGAGTACCGTTCTTTTATTGTTAATCATCGTTTTATAAATAGAGTCAGCATCGGGGATTAACGGCGAATATCTTTTTAAGCTAGAGTATTAACTATTACATATTATGAAATAATAAACATTAGTTAAATAATTAATAATAGACAGTAGAGATAAACACGGATTTAAAAAGTGAGAAGCAAATTATGAAATTCCTGTTGCCAATTGCAAACTTTAGAAGGAGGTGTTTTTGGCAAAGATTACACTAATAGGTCTTTTATTTTTTTAATATTATTATCAACGCATACGCTGTATGTATCTATATGTACTAACTAAATATTAGAGTATATTTACTATGAATTTTATTAGATTCAGTATTACTTTTTCAAAATTTAGATTATTAAAACTAATAAAAAAATATTCACTAAACATCTGTAGAAGTTTTAAACATTGATAATCGATCATAAACGCGAGTTCTCTGAAATACCCGACTATTAAATTTTTGTATAAACCTTTCCTACAATCAACATTTTATTTTAAAAGAATAGCTCGTCCTAAGAAATCATGTTCTAACGCTATAGGCGAACTCGGAGCGCCACTCTTAAACTAAATAAACCGCAAGTGCTGGCAAATAATAATAAATGCGAATGCTGGTAACTGGAGCATGTACTCTAACTGTTTAATAAGGGAACGTGTAGAAGCTAAGTGCGAAGCCTAGAAGCCAAGCAAAAAGTAACGGTGAGAGAAACAATTACCAAGTGAGTGAGAGGGCACGTGCACATACGAAGCCGCTATATATATATACATGTTTATATACAAGTGCAGAGAGAAATGTACAAGAGGTGTCAAGTGGTTAATCTGAAATACTGGGCTTTGGTTGTCGTGGGATCGAAATTAAACCGAATTAAGTCACCCTTACCTTAGACTTAGCGAACCAAGCTTTAGAGTATACAAGTGCAGGCCTTGAAGAGAGTTGGCGCTAAAGATTTGTTTTTTTAGGTTTGTTTGTTTACTTTTTTTTGTCAGCTATAATTTGATGCTTTATCTTTTGATTGTTATCTAAATTAATTTGTGTTCAAATCATATGATTTTTATATCAAAAACTACTTTGACACTGGTCATGACGTTTAGCAGTAAGAAAGGAAAAGACTATGATATGTATTATTACTAATCTACATTTAGAGCTTAATTATTCTATTGCAGAAATAATAAATAATATTTTGTTAAAATTAAAATTTGTACCGTGGTTAATAAGTCACTTGAATGTATTGAATTTATGATAAAGTGTAGGAAAAATTAAAAATAAACTCATAAAAAAGTCTTCTTTTCAATCCTTGAAAATAAAAATAACTGCACTACATTTTGTATACTACTTTTTTCAGCTTAAAAAAATAAAAGAAAAATATTCTTGTAAACTCTTTTCATAATATATCTGAAAGAGATAAGGTTTTCAGAAAAAAGAATCTAAATATCAATTTTATCCATTATTTTTTGTATATATTTTCTTTCCGTACCTCAAATCTCTCAAATGCTACAACATAGTCGAACATCTTTGCGCGCGGACGCGCCTTCAAGATATCAATACAGAATGTTTTATTTTCGGTTTCTCAGTTCGTTTCGGGCATTATTCTAAGGTAATAATTGTCCTCCGACCTTCCATTACTCTGGCGGAATAAATAATTCATATACTTCGTATATCATGCACACGAGATAACCTTATAAGTATCACAATACGTTACGTCTTAGGTCAATCATTGTTTAGGCGTCATTTTTCTTATATTTTCTACAAACTGGAAGAATTATTTTTTCTGAATTTTTTTCACGTAAACGTGTACCAGCTGGATGACACTTTATGTATAAATAATATATAAATGTTTAAAGTCAAAGTCTGATTATTATTGTCACGTGCTAAGCTTCCATTTTAGTGACTTAAATCTAAATTTACGAATAAATAAATAAATTTTTTTATCAAAAGTGTAGAATATATTATGATGTTAAATATTCAAAAAGATCTAGTCTTATAACTTATATTCTTATGAAAATTGTATTTGTATTTTTACTAATAGCCATAAAAAGAACGATTTAAAACCAATTCTTTGTCACCTGAGCGATTGTTTCTTTAGAAGACCTTAAACTTATTATTCTCGTTAATTTAATAAACAACTTAGAATCAAAATGAAAGAAGTTTACTTTTTATGTGTTATTTATTTAGTTCGTTGTCATGAAAGCATGTGTTAAATAATGTTTTAAATAAAAATCTATAATTGCATAAAGCAAATATTTTCTTCGGTCTAAAAAAATCAAGCAATCATTTATACTTTTCATGATTTTGAATCTAACAAATCTAGTAACCTTACAAAGAACTAATAATAATTAATGCATCACCAAAAAGTCAACTTATTTCACTTTGCTACTGAGCCGTGAACGAGCGTAACTACGCTAGTCAGCGGTCGAGTAATTTAGCATGATACTCTACTTTTGCGTCCGACAATGTATGCTGGCTTCTTAAAACGCACATAATAGGTATACACGTTTGTGAATCGACTACGCGACTAGCGCTACGATGAATAATAGTAATAATATAATAATACGTTGGTGCCGTAGTCTTCGATAATAATGTCATCGATTAAATAATATACGGAAGTGCGTGCGCTGGATTGCGAATGAGAGGAGCGAAAATAAGAAGAATCGGGTCGTTACAAGTTATATCTATTTACATTTCGTCTTTGCGAGCCTGAGTCTGTGTGACGCGGGGCTAATAAATTAAATTAAAGCGCCGCTCGTTGTTGCGCAACGAGCTGCCGACGTCGCGTTATTTATCATTTCATTTTTTTTTTTTTTCATAATCATCTATTTACAAAGATTTGTGTGTTTCGATCACGAGAGACGCGCACAGTGTACGTCTTGCTGGCTTATACGTTGCTGCTTTATCGTATCCTCAGTCTTCTTCGTTCTTTGAAATTTTAGCGATACTTTTTGAGAATGATTTACAGAAAGTTGGGAAGAAAACTGCAGATACGGTATAGAAAGGAGCTCTATAGGTATGTTATTGTTCGCGAAACACTCGAAAAGGTTTGTGTTCTTTTGGCTTTGGAAGCTGAAGAAAATGAAGCGTTCTTGAAAGCTTTTTACGCTTATTGACTGGCGTATCGTTCTTTAAAGTATTTTTCACGTCTAAGAATCGACTTTTTTTCAGTGATTTTTTGGTTCGCGATCTCAAAGTTTTCTACACTTTCAATGCGATCTGAAGCAAGAGTAATCTCAGATAAAAAAAAATGATGTAGGTACTTGATGAAGGAAGTATTTTTGGTTGCACCATAAAAAATAATAGCATAAATTAGTCGTGACAGCTTGGACCAAGCTTCACGTATCTACATAATAATAGTGACCCACAACCATCTAGAATTCCAACTACTCCGTTGGATTCGTCAACGATCATCATTAAAGTACTCTGAAGCATGCACCATCCACCGATTACCCTTGCGGCATCCCGAATTCGAGATCGCGAGCCAACGAGATAACAACACAACGGTGGTCGACCAAAGAAAAAAAGGAAAGAAAAAAAAAAGAACGTATGAGACGCGTTTGTGTAAAACTTATGGCTTCTTGTAAGCAGTGCTGTGCTGCTCGTCGACTCTGACCTCGGTGCTGTTGCCCGCCTCGTAGCGCTCTAGAGTGATGAAGGGCGTGCAGACGGCCCTGCCGCCCGACGGCACCACCACCTTCTCGCACACCTCCACCACGGTGCGCCTGCGCGCTGCCTCCTCTTCGCTGGCCGCCGGCGTCGTCGTCGTCGTCCTGGGACCGCAACCAACCGGGCTCGTTACCTTCACCGGGATCGGGATCTCCGAGGGTTGCTGCTGGATTCGAGGACTCCTGGGCTTCGGGGAAACAGGAGGTGGGATTTTCGGCGAGCTTGGACAGCTCGAGAGTGGCGAGGTCAGGGAGCAGGAGGAGGAGCAGCTGGTAGGCGAGGCGATGGATTTCCTGGGAAGAGGGGTTGGGATTTTGGAAGGCGATCGCGGCGAGGCTAGCGGGGTTTGAGGTTTCGACTCGCCGTGGTAAGGACTGGCTGAGCCAGGGGAAGACAGTGGTTCTATGGACAGATTTAGGGAGCAGATTGTGGTGGTGGAGGATGAGTCAGGCGTGGAGAGGCTTTCCGAGGGACTCTCGTCCTTCGGACTGGTCAGGCCTATCGTGGTCAGTCCAGGTAGGTAGGAGGGTAGCTTCGATTTGGGTGAGGAATCAGGAGGTGAACGTCGAGGCGGGACTGGAGGACTCTGATAGACTACAGGACGCGACGAGGAAGAAAGGGAGAGGCGGAAGGTTGTATTAGCGTTAGTAGTGGTCCGCGGAGGCTCGACTTTGCTGCTATTAGCGGATAGCGCGTCTCCAGAAGTGGTAGAAGTAGAAGAGGAGGAAGAAATATCAGCGGTGCCCTGTTGAGCAATTGGAGAAACAAAAGGCATACATTTTTACAATCGCTGGATACCCATAACCAGACCACACAGGGGAAAATGTTTTATAGAGATATATTTACAAAACAAGACAGTTGGACAGTGTGTAAACCAAGTACCAAGCATTTTACCGGTTTTATACAATGTAAGGAGTATGATAGAGATAGTGAATACACTGAAAAATAATATTTATTTACTATTCATTATTTTAGCGTTTATCATTAGTGATAAAAAACTAGAAATATTTCTTTCGGACAACCGATTCACCATGTCTTCCATACTCTCCATCCAATTTCCACTTAAAGTAAATTAATTTCCCAGAGACCAAAGGCGAAAATCTTTTTCACTTACCGTTTCTGTTAGCACTGCATCGCGTGGCTCGGGCTCGATCGTCAGCCCGGCGATCTTCTCCTCGACTCTCTCGAGGTTCATCGAGGTCTCGACTAAAGTCGTCTCGATCGTACTGCGGAACTCTGTCTTTTCTTCAACAATGACTGGCTGTAGCGGCTGTTGTTGCTGTTGCAGTAGCTGTTGCTTCTCGTGATTCTCTTCTTCTATCGGCTCGTCGGCCTGGCTGACGGAACAGCTCGCATCAGCCGTGTGGATACCGGAGTCCTCGCGGTCAGTGTCATTGAGGATCTCGGCCGACGAGGACGAGGCCGGGTAACGTCGGGTCTGGTGGTAATCCAGTTCCTCGAGACTCTGGACGCGCTCGAAGGTGTCAGGTCCGCTTGAAGCGTCAGCGTCCAGAGAGTCAAGGCTCTGGTGGAAGGTGGCCCGAGGTGCCCGGTACTCCGAGTCAGGCGACGAGCTGCGCTCGCTCGGTGTCGAGTTTTCTGCTCGGTTGTTCGCCTGCTTTTTAGGAGAAACAGAAAATTTTCGTTAAATTCTGAATTTTTAGATATTAGATTAATTGATGATTTAAGTAAGGTAAAGGTGACTAAAAGAAAAATATTTTCTTGCTTAATAATCTAGAAAAATCTTGATCAGTAGATTGTCACTGATTTAAAAAATCATTTTTATTTTGTAGTTTTCATTGTCTATTCGATGAATACTTTAAAATTAATTTCAGTAATCAATTGTGCAAACATATTAAATCTATAATTGGCTAATCAATGAAGTTTCAACTGAATTTAATTTGTAGATCTTGAATCCATAGGAACATACCTGTTCGTGGAAATAGTTCGTTGCACGTTTCTCCGACTCCTTACATCGGTTGTTCTCCAGCGAATTCAATCTTTCCGTGCTGAGATCCCCGTTGCGCTGTGCCGGCTGTATGAATCCCTGATCATTACTAGTAAACTTCTCCAGATTTGATAACCGTTCTCTCAGCGGCTTGACACCTTCCAGTTCCTCGGCCACCAGATCACGCGTCTTCGGCTCCTTTTCACTGGCGAGCTTCTCCCTGTTGAAGCGCTCTCTCAGCGAGATGTTAGAGTCCACAGAGTGCCTCGGGCTCTTGCTCACCTTCTCCGCGGCCTCGTTTTCGCTCTTCTGTCTTTCTAGTATGGACAGTCTCTCCTTAATTGACTTCGTACTTGCAAAGTCCAGCCTGTTATTATTATTGTTGTTATTATTCGCGTTCTGCTTCTCGACGTTTTCACGGGATGCCTTCTCGAAGATCTCGCGTCTCTTGAGTATGTCAACCTTGACGGGCGGCACCACGCCGTTGCTCTTCTCTTGGCCGTTGGCCTTATCGTTGATCGAGGCCAGCGTCGTGGGCGCCGGCTTTTTAGCTGCATTGTCGAGCTTGGCGTCGAGTTCGGGCAGCGATCGCCGAGGGATGTTCTGAGAAACGCGGGACACATAGCCGCGTATGGCGCTCTCGTAGGTATACTCCTCGGGCTCCGGCGAGCTCGCTGTCGCCGTCGTCGCCGAGTCGTACTCCTGACCGTTATGGTTACTGTTGCTTGTACCATTATTATGGAAGCCGTTGTTCAGGACTTCCTTCTTCAGCGGTGCTACTGCAGTCGTTGTCGTCGTTGTTGTTGGGTTAACGCTCGTCGTGCTGCTGGCGCTCGAGGTTGTCGTCGTAGATTCGCCGACGGCTCCGTTGTCGTTGCTGTCGTTGCCGTTCTCGTTGCCCGTGTTGTCTACGTCCGAGTTATTCTTGTCAATTTCGCTGTCCCTGTCGCTCTGCAGGATAAAAAGAATCAGCATTAGCCGAGAATCCACTATAAGTTTAGGTAGAGCATTTAATTGACGGAATGTACTTACGAGAACACTGTGGGTGTCGTCGTGGGTGTCACCACTGATCGAGCTCTTGCCGCTGCTCGTGCCGATGCCGAGGTCACTCAGGTCGTTGGCATCCTCCTCGTTGTACATGGCCAGGCTGATGCTGAGCTTGCGGCCCCGATTGCCTCGCTCCTCCATCATCTCGGAAAAGGTCTTGCTCCGCCTGCGTTGCCTGTCGTGCTCCTCGAGCTCGAGCTTCTTCACTTCCACCACTCGTTCGATTATGTGCTCCTGCCGTTTCCGCCTGCTGCTCTTCCAGTTGTCCAAATTCTGAAAGGAGATTGCGAGGTGGATTATTTTTATTTTTTGGTTTGGGAATTAGTTTGGAAAGCAGTTTTTGGTAAGGGTTTGATTGCATGTTGAGTATAAATGTGAAGGTGGTTCGAATGGTCTTTTTAAGAGGATGTTAAAATCTTGTATAGTTATAACTAATTTCCAATTTTTAATTCTGGAAATATATATCGTCGTCATATTGTTCTCGTATATAGAAATAAGTCGATACGATCAGATTATTTTCTTTGATTAAGAAGTCGATGTAGAAAAGAGTTTTTGTAATTGTTGGTAACTGTAAAAAGGTTCAACATCCTTGTAAAGTTTTGTGATTATAGAAAAATGATATTTACTTGCTGAATTGGACAATGGTAAGTACTTACCGATTGCCAATCTTCTGGATCATCCCGGATCTCCTGCTTTATCTTTTTGACCTCTTGAACTTTTTGCAGCTGTTCCTGTGCAGTGCGATAAAGGGAACATGGTCCCACTTTGACGAACTGCAGAGGATTCGTGGCTTGTTTCGGTGGTGTTTTCAGTGTCGTTTTTAATTTTGGCGGTTCATGTGTAACCTGCAAATAAAATTCATCAATTATTATTGTGATCAAACGAGATAATGGACTCTTTTTTTCAGTTATCATATTTCAAAATGCTTCATTTATTTGCCCAATAATTGTCTGAACTATTAGATTAGATTAACCATTTTCATTCCATCCCTAAAATCAATCTCAAACCAAACCAATGCCCAGAATTCACTTTCTCAATACAAAAGACTCGATAACATTTGTGTAAAAGCCCTATTATTGCCCAGACAACGCGCCAACCTCAAACTCTCTCTCGAGCGATTATCGTTAGCTTGAAGGGTTTCCCGGGGAGCACGAGGACCGCGACCTCCTCGGAATGCGAGCGAGCGCACCGATCGCTGTAATCTAAATACGCGAGAGAGGCCGTACGACTTCGCGCCTTTTTGCGCTTTTCCCGCCGTTCCCCGGGCTCAACAAGTTCTTAGGGCTGTCGTCGTTTTTTCGCTCTTTGTTTCAGAGGGCAAGCTCGCGGAAAATCGCATGTATCGTCAGTTTTTGCCGAGTGGTAGGGAGACATCGAGCCGATCGGGATCGATAGAGTTTCAGTGCGGCTGTTCGCTCAGTTGTTTAGGGGATTAGCGGATATGGATGTATTGTAAGGCTTCTCGTGAGCTTTAGTAAAAATCTCGTTCTGCTGTAGAGTAGAGTTAAGCCTAACGTTTCGATTGACTGCCTCGGCTATTGCGAAGTTTGAAGCACAATGGGTCATTTAGTTTGGTCGATTACGAAAACGAAAAGGAATCGAGCGAAAAATTGATAGATGAAGTCGTTAAGCAGGCTAAAAGTCAAACAAATGCGCAGCACTTCAAACATCTTGATGGAAATTTGATACAACGACACGACTTCAAACACGAACGCAAGCGGTTAATCAGGTCCATCGGGAGATTCGAGATTACGAGGGTAAACATTATGTACACGGCCGAATCTGATACGGTGACTCTACATTTAATTCAAGAGCGTACAATGTACATTGTAATTGATCCGGTCCAGGAGATAAGCCAGCCGCATTAACCATTACCTCAGACATTACCGAGCCCTGTGGCTCAGGCCAGGACTCGCATTATTGGCGGGCTATCCGCGATTTCTCTTCTGGCTCGTGGCCAATGCAAAATCCTGAAAAAGAGACGTTGCTCAAAACGAGCAAATAACGAGCGACGGAATCGTTAAATCAAGTCCACCTCCCGCGGCTGAAAATAGATCTGCTGGCCGTATCCAGCGCCGATAACCGTAAATCACTCGGGGCAGACGTGTAAACTGGAGCAAAAGCACGACAACGGATTTCGCGCCGATTCGAAAGCCGACGGTGTTGCGGGCGACTCTGAAAATTCAACATCCAAGCGAGAAGTTGGATTCAGGGGACGGGTTTTTCGATTTCTTTTCCCTCCTTCTTACTCGAGGAGGTAGAAAGGCGTTCGTGCGCGCGGTTGTGTCTGGAAGCCGCGACGGGCAACAGGTGTCGGGACTCTGGAGTTGTAATGAAGCGAAGATAAGGAACAACCTGTTTGAAGTGCAGGCCGAAGCTCGTCAATTAGAGCGTTAAGAAACCTTTAGCGAGATAGCATCGCTGCGATTCGGTCAAAGGATACGCCGCGATGACCGGGACGATAATTTGAAGCTGGGACGGGAAAAAGGTCGCCTAGGGAAGTGTCGGAGATGAGGATTTGTAGTGGGGGGATGGGTAATTATTGGGTTTAACAAGCAATTAGTTGAGTGTCTGTAGAAAGTATTTTTAGATGTTGAGAGTTTAAATTTTACATTTGGAAGCGAAGATTACGCGTGCTACGCTCTATGCCTGCATATATTTTGGCGAACAAATTTCAAATGTGATTTGAGCTGAACATCTTTTAGAATAATTGATTCAGTTTGAAAAGAGCAAATCAGAGACTAGATGATTTTGGCGATACTTCTTCGATAATATCTCCACGTTTTTAAGTCAATATTTATCTTATTTTAAATATATGCTATCCATAAGATTTTTATGCAACCAGTAAAAACAAACTATTTTCACAGCGAAACTAAACTAAAAACCCCAACAAAGACCTGTGATCACCCTTGAACTCCAGCCTCACAAAACGCGCTTTACATAACGCCGCATTACCATAGCGAAAAGCTCAAAAGAAAAAACAGCCTCGACGCTCCCAAAAAGGAAAACCAGATCCTGCAAAAGAGCCGTCGACTCGATTAAGCCCGAAGAGCCATTAGCTCCGTACTAATAAGGCCTCGGGCGCATCAGCGGGGCCAGAGGTCGGTTAATTATCGGCCCGATTGGACAACGTCGGGGGAGCAAAGGCCGATCTCGAGCCGGCGGAGCACGCTTCCTCTTCCGGCGGCCAGACCCACTTTGCTCGCGCGCGTTCGTGGTTACATTGGCTTTTATTGTTGCGTGAATGCATTGTTTGGCTCCGCGGTGAATGCGTTGTATGTACGCGCGTTGCTTGGCTGCTGGTCCGAGTGCTGGAGCCGTTGCGGTTGGGGCTCGATGGGTTTCAGAACAAATTAGGTGCTGTTTTTATCGAGGTGTTTGGAATGTTGCCGTTTCGAATTGGTTTGTAGGTTTTGTAGATGCTTTTTGTGCTTTACAGAAGACTAGAAGTAACGTTTTTGCGTTTACTTTGTTTAGTGTTAGTTTTTTAATTTAAGTCATTGCGTGATACGTTTATTTGTCTGAAGTTAGACAACCGAGTCACAACTTCAATTTCTATTTTTTCAAAACCCCTTTCCCCACCTCCCACCCAAAATCCAACCCATCTATCCTCTTAAAAAAACAAAAGCCAACTCACGGTATGGGGACTGAGCGTCCTGTCGTTGCGCCGCTCGGGGGCGGCCTGCTGCGAGGAGGGCATCTCTTATGCCGCTCGCTCCTCGCTGCTCTGGGCTCGTCCTGGCTCCGTTCGCCGGTCCTCTGATGCCTGTCCACCTCGTCCTCTCCTCACGCCTCTGCCGCCGAGCTCGTGACCGCTACGCCGCTGCTCGGCCGCTGCACCGGGCCCATCCTACGCGCCCGCCGACTCCTGCAATCAGAATTCATGGCAAACTGTTAGTTTTTACGGTTTGACGGTGTGCTTTGATTTTTACGGGAATCAAGTAGATCGAGTTTGTGGGTGGATTCAGTTTGGTTTTTGTGGGCGAGTTTGGTTTGTGGGCGATTGGCTTACCAAACTCGGTTGTTTTCTGCTATGGGTGGAAGGTTTAGAATGATCTAAATGTAAATAAGGTGTTGAATCTTTCCACGGGTGGATGTAATTTAATTAAATTAAGGAGTTGTAATTTAATGATAATCTCTTGGAGAATCCAGGCTGTTTCTAACCTCTTTTCTTTTCACACATTTTTCATATTTTAAAAAGCCGACGCCTTTAACTTTTTTCTCATGACTTTGGGAAACGAGACCTCTTAAAAATGCTAAAGAAGGGCGAATTTTTGTCGCGAGCTTATTATATACAAATGCTTTTTGCTCTTTCGGCGCTTCTTTGATCTGTCAACTATTTCAGCAAAAATATGAATTCTCTTGCCGCAGACGAAAGAATATAAACAAGCCCGCGAATATCTTTAGGATCTTAAAGAATATAAGTTATCGTAGCCAGACGAGCACGTCCCGATGTTATCATTAGCATAGAAAGCCGCGTTGACTTTTCGAGCGCCAATCGACTTTTATGAACTGCTGGATGTCACTTCGGCTGAGATACTTCATTAAGTGCGAGAACTTATGTAATCGAGTCGGAAAGTTATGGTAATTTGCGGATGCGAATAATATGAACATAAAGTATCCGGGTGATGTGTTGACTACCTTCTACGCGCCTAAAACTGTGGGACCGCCTCTTTTTATTGCTCTACGTCTTCAAGGTACAGTTATGAGTTTTAACGCTCTCGAAAGTGTCTTTTTTTAACGAAAAACATCGATATACTTGTTCTTGTTTACTTTCACGCAGCGCTCTCCAGTTCAGTTTTTTTTTAAGTTCTCAGTTATGATTTACACCTATATGTATCCTGTTAACTTCAAATTAGTTTTCTATATGCGTGAAATACATCAAATGTAATTTTCCTGTGCACATTTTTTTTAATAAAATTTTGTACTAGATATTTATTTAAACATGAACATTTAAAACTTCACACTTTCTATTTTTGATGAAGAATTTACAAGCGTCTCTTCTTATCACCCTTATCCGCTGCAATTTCCCGTGTACTAAACTACTTTAATCCAAACAAGAATCCAAAAAAAACCTTAATCTCAAAAACCACAACCTCCCCGATAAGAAAACTACCCATCGAACCACCTCGCATTCCACTATCTAGAGCACAAGCTCGGTACCAGACGACGCGTGTAATTACACGAAGGTCTGATAATCGGCGCCCGGGAAAAGCGAAAATCCCCGAGGTTTCGCTTAATGACGCGTGACAGCCTTCCTATCCACATACGCACACACATTCACGTATCCGTCACGTCCCACTGACACAGAATTACTACGCTGCTTCTGATGGTCGTGCGTGTACATGTACAAGGCGTGGAAAGTCACGCACATAATGGGGATTGTTTGGGGAGAAAAAGGGAAACGGGTGAAAGGTGAGGCGCGGTCATTGTCGCAATGAAAACTTTTGAATACCTCGCGCTTATCGTGCTATATCGAGGGGATTTGTTTGCGCTGGTAGAGAAGAAATTGGACTGTTGGACTATTGGAAAGTCGAGGAAAGCTGTGTGATATACGCGAGGCAGAGTGTGTTGATGGGTATCGGAGAGTGTATCTGTAGCGAGGGGATCAGCTTAAGAGACACGACGTGTACCTGTCCGTGGCTTATCTGACTAATGCATCGATACGCTCGTGTTGCTTTATGAACTTTGACTTCGCTACCTTCGGCCGATGTAGATTTGCAAGATCCGCGCTGAGCTCCCCTTCGCAATTTGCAATTCTAAGAGAGTTTATAATGTGAAGGCTGAACAAATCGTGTCCGTAACAACAAAATTCTTCACCGAAAAATAACAGCTCAATTGAAACGCTCGTACGCGTATCCAGACCCTAACCAAAGCATCACTCCGGATTTCTCCACATCCACCTCGCGCGCGCGCGCGCCCCCCAGCTCTCGAGCGGCAGTAAAGTGCAATTTGTTGTCGAGCTAGATAAATCTCGAACGAATCTCCGGGGTATATAATAACCGGCGCGGGATAATGATCTAGGGATTTCGGGATAATAAAGTCAGGCGCGCGCGCGGGCCTCGGGACCGGTCGGAGAGCGCGTCGAATCTCGGATTTATCGCCGTACTCGCGCTGCCTCTCTGCTTTCCGTTCCAGAAGGCTCTTTCTTTCTCGCGGAGAGGAGCGGCTTTTTATTGTGGCTCGAGAAAAAATGGGATGTTTGGGTGATCTTCGGTGAGGGAAGGCCGTTTAGGCGGTTACTTAGGATCGACGGGAATGGAAGATTTATTCGGGATTTTTCTTTGGTATTTTTGTATATTTAAGCCTTTTGGTGCTTTATTTTTTTCCAATGATTCATGTTTAATAAGTAAACGGCTCGCGAAAATAAAATGTTGTTATTTATTTCAATTATGCATGCCAATAAATTTGTTGCGGCAAATATAAACTGCTTTAAATATTAATGCGTAGCTGCATTTGCATATTTATGGTATCGTAAAGCAGTTCAGGCACGCATCCAGCGCATTTATTCGGCGTAGTTTTCACATTATAAATTTAAAGTTATGCCTCGGAAATCTCCATGCATCCCGCGTTCACCTCCGCCAAAAATTCCAACCCAAAAAAACACGCACTAATAAACAAATTATTCA
>JAPYZA010006073.1:0-15006 GCA_030522685.1 Eupelmus azureus | reverse complement strand
ATATACATATATACGCGTCAGAAGCACGAGAGCGCCAAAGAGCGGGGGATAACCTCGCAACGCTCTCGAGGACGTGATGAGCGCGCGCTCGCCAAACGAAATAGGTACACACACACATATACTTACATACACGAAGAGACAAACATATACGTGGGAGAGAAGAAAAAATGTTTTCGTTGCGCGCGCAGAAGAGTAGGAGCAATTATGAGCTACGTATCGGCTGTTTACTCACCGGCTGCTGCTGCTGCTCTGGACGTCGACGACCTGGTCGCCACGGCACTCTTCCCATTACACCTTCGGCTCTTCTTCGTGTCCGCCTGGCTCTTCAGCAACATCTTACGCCTGCAGCGAGCCCCCGCCGCTACGCATATTCTATCACAGCCGCACGGTACAACTGTCCCCGGGAACACACACACACTCGTTAATCTCACTCTCTCTCTCCTCTCGCGGTTCACGCGTGAGGCGTAACAGGCAATATAGATTCACAAGAGAGCCCGTATGTTAAGTCAATGGTTAAACACGTATAACCCTGTATTTCCTCTTAGCAGTTCTCCGAACAGGTAGACAAGCACTACGATTACCTGATACTTGTGTGTGTATATATATTATATATATATATATATGTATACGTATACGCGTGTATTCTAGTCCGCGCACTTGCTGGCTATGACACCGGCAACGTCGGTGTATAAGACACTTTTTGCGCGCTGCTGCCCGACGAGGCAGTATCGCGATTTGCGATAATCCCTTGGCGACGGCCTGTTGTGTTGCGCGAAAAGGAGACTGATCTGCGCGTGTGCGTCACTTTTTCTTGCCTCTGTTTGGGCCTGTATCCCCGCGCTCACGCGCGCGCGCGGTAAAAAAAATATTACGGATTTTACACTGCTCTGCTATGCGAGCGTGTCTGTGTGTGAGTAATCTGCGTGTGCGAGAGAGCCGCGCAGCAGCGCACGAGCTCGGACGCGTGCTTTCAAGGTTAAACCACACGCCGCCGATCGCACCGCCATCTAGCGGCAGTGAGAGCTTATTAATTCGGAGATGATGTTTATCAACGGTCGGTAATGTACAAGTTTGCTCTGACCGTCGATAGTTATGAGAGTTTGTGTTTGCGACTACGTGCGGGCGGAGGCGCGTATTGATCTTTCTCGCGGTTCGTGACATTTTGGGAGTAAAAAAAAGGATAAACGTCAGGTCGCCGCGCGAGGTCAATGGCCCAGTGAATAGGGCAGGGTCGCTGATGCGTAATCCTGAAATATATCCGGGGCTTGCGGGGTAATGCGCAGCCGGTCGCGGTATGAATGATAAAATTTTCAGAAACTTCCGTTCATAAGGCAGAGCAAAATGTCGCCGGCTTATGGACGAGCTTGGAATTTCGAGGCGAAGCTTAATCGGCTTATTAAGGACAGTTGCCGATTAATTGGCACTTGACTTTTACTGGCTGGATCTAGACTTTTATTTATTGGATTGCGACCGCTTCAATTTTATCGACGAGCTAAGTTTTGAGTGAGTCAATGTTTTATTGATTTATTTTATCCTGGTTCGGAAATTTTATTAATTAATGACTTTTCATCAAATTTTTGATAACCTTAAAAATATTTTTTTTGACGAAGTCACTGTTATTGTTGTAATGCTTGTACACTCGAGAACATTCACAATTCGTGGAATATGTTTGAATTTATAAATAGTGAAGTTAGCCATCTTATTATATTCGAATCGGGAGTTAACTTCACCTATCATAAATTCAAAGCATTCCGCGAATTGTGAATGTCGAGTGTACAAAAATGTTTTGCGAATTTTATTATTATATTTATTTCATATTATAAGTGACTTTTAATTTAATATTTTAAGATATTGTATTAAATGGAATTAAAAGATATTTTAATTAAGCATTCTTAAAGATGTATTTAAGTTTAATTAAAAGAATTTCTTGCAATTTCGTTGAATATTATTCCTTTCGCGTACAGTTTCGCACATAGAGTTTTATATACACCGCTCTTGAATCTGTAATCCGATAACAGAACAAGCTTATGGGGGATGTTGGGGAAAGGTAAGTGGCGAAAATGAGGTCTGACAAGGGTAAAGAAGGGACGCCATCTTGAAATAATAAATGAACAGTCTAAGAAGGTACTTGAAGTAGATTTATAAATAAAACAAATTTTGTGATTTTATATTCGAGAAACATTTTAAAAGATTTATTTAATGAAAATTTAAATTTGAAAAGCAAATATTCTTTTACTTGAAATTAAAGTTTTAAAATAATATGCTCCCCTGTACGTTGAGAAAGCATTTATTATTTATTTTTTTAATTCAAGTACTTAGCTAAAAATAATTTTTTTGTAACATATAATATTGAAAATAAAAATAAATTCTAAAGAACTTTTTGAGGGGGTTTTTGGAAAAAAATTTTCGAACAACATTGATGTACAATTAATAGTCCATATATATTTACAGTATGACAACAGAAAACCGTTTAATCGACATGGTATTTGTTACTTTATCTCGTTTTCTCTTTCTCTCTCACGCTCTCTCTCTCTCTCTCTCTCTCGCTCTGATTTTTATTCTATCGTTTATTCGATCGCTCTAAATGTATATTGCACATTCGATTCCCAATGACACGCAGATTCTCTTCCAGTCAATCAGAAAAGCACATTAACCGTTTTCTCGTGTTCGGGGAAATGGTGAGGGGCGCAGCGGAGAAAACATTTTTAATTAATACCATTTTCCCATCGCTCACACTCTCTCTCTATATATATAATCATTGTTGATTTTCTTATAAATTCATTAAAATCCGCAAGTTTCGCATTTATCGTTCATCTTTTTTTTATACTTTGCAATTTATGTAATAGTAATTATCATGTATCTATGTGTATGTATACGTATTTACGTGCGTCTATTAGTGTACGTGTCTTAGCCTCTTTTCCTTTACTCTTTTTTTTAGAGAGTGCGAAAGTCCCATTCTTGCAATTATTGTTATACTGTTTGAACATTAAATTAATGAATTATTTTAAAAGAATGCCTTTTATTACACAAATTTAAAAAGAGTTTTATAAATAATTTTCTTAAATATTATTGAATTAAATAAAGATGGACTACTGTTTTAGATATTACTATTTAATTACTATAGTTAATTGAGAAACTATTTTATATAAAGAACAATACAAAATGTTAGAAAAGAAATCAATTATCAATTTCTGTACGGTATAAAATAGAAAATAGACTTATGCAACCCATGTAGTTTGTAAAAATTAAAAACACTTATCACCAATATGAATATTGCTTTTCTTTAATATCCAATGACTTTTTTAAAAATACTTATACCATATTCATAAAATTATATATAAATGCTCCTTAAATCTTGAATTTTCCATTGCTGCAAAGAAAAATGGGTTTTCATCGACCAAATTATTGAAAAAAAAAAATCGTAACCTCTTAATGCAATACCCACCGTTGAAACTACCTTAAATTTGTACTGAATGTTACATTTTTATTTTTTAACGTATAAATTCAAATATAAATTTTTTTTTAATTTATTCTTCATTAGAATAATGTTATTGACTGTGGTTTTTGTTTTGGTTTTTCGTTTAGGTATGGGAATAGAAAAAGCAAATTCAAAGTAGAGAAAGGTGTTTTTAACTTTTACGTAATTTTTAACTTCCCCACATAGTTTTTTAATTCTTAAATCTGACACACCGTGCTTTTAATCGTTACACATTTTCACTTGCATTTCATATTTTGAGGGTACAATTTATTACATTATTTACTTTTTGAATCTCTTTTTATTTATATAAATATATTAAATACTTTTAACTCATTTCAAAACGATAAACTTTTAATATATCAAAAATGCATTATATGAATATTCAAAAATGTGCACATTAAATAATTTGTTTTTAATATTTTTATTTGATTTTGTTTTTTTAACAATAGTAGATGCAATAATTAACTTATTAAATATTTATAACATTTAATAATATGTATCCTATATTTTTCTTTGATTCTATTCAAAAAGTAAATAATATAATTTATTACTTGTGTAAAATAATCTCAAAATCCTTTTTCTTACCAAGAGAACATTTTTGTCTTAAACATTCTTGTTTTTGAAAAAGTTCATCTAGTCACGTAATGTTAGTTAATAATTAATATCTACAAAATTGAACTATTGGTAAACTAAAGTATTTTTAAGATTACTTGTTTATCATATATAGGCGACTGAAGAGACCCGATAGATAGATAAAAAAGACATTGCAAGCTTTTGAATTTTCATTATTTTTTGTTCGCATGAAGCTATTATCGGGCATTGTTACTCTTCATCCTGGTGTGGGCGTTATGTTTTGACAAATGCACGCAATTTATATATTATATATGTATATTTAGTCGGATTGTCCATATGTAATGATATCGTATTCATTTGCTCGCGATTTTTAATTTGAATAGTCATTTTTCGCAATCTGTTCTTAATCATTCTTTAAAGACATTTCGGCGCACGGCGTGTAACGCTTCAGCCTGTATAACAATTAGCGCTTCGTCGACGATTATAACAATTAATAGTGTCTATCTTGCTCTCTGTTCGTTTCGCTTTTCGTTATCATCATATTTTTTCTTTTATTTTTATATATGTCGTGCTTTAAATGACACATTTCTTATTTCTCTTTTCATTAAATATTTTTGAATAAATCTTATATGTATAGTTGTATACAATGAGACGTTGGAGCTTAAAAATGTATTAACTTATGTGTAATACTTTTAGAAATGAACTTGAACATTGATTTGGCAAATTGTGCTATGTTTTCATCTTTTCATTTATCTTATACGTGGATCGCATGTACATGTTCAGCCTCAGAAGTCTTAAAAAGTAATTAAACATGAACATTGTGGTACTTTAAAAGTTTATGACGGTAATCAGTACTTCACCGAACTATGTGACAATAGAACTGATAAAAAAGATTGTATTAACACCGCTCAGAAAATAATTTATTTGTTTTTATGTTGTAATAATGCTGTATTTTATTCTACATAATACATGATATAATATGTAAAGAAATGGAAAAATCTACCAAGTAAATTATTCTTTGAGGAGTTTAAAGATCATATGAAATAGTAACTTTGACTACCTTACCAGTACCGATATTTATTTATCTTCATTATATTTTTAGTTGTTATTCTGTAATTTACAAATTCATGTACCATTCATGTAATAATTAAATCCAACTAACTATGTATTTAAATCGTAATTTTATTTGCAAAAAAACATTAGAAAATTATAAAATTTAATATTTTAAGAATACGATGATTTTTTCAATTTTTTTTCTACCACAAATTACTGTATCATAAACAATATGTTAATAAATAAAAAATTGCAAATTATAAAAATTTAGTGGAAAAAGCTATGTTTCGTCAATAACAGATTTCGTTATTAAAGTAACTCTTATTCACACCATCTTTTTACAAGATTATTTGATTTTAGAAATTGATTTTCTGCAAATTTCCATTAGTTAATTCATTATGTAGACCGTAAAACTTCCATTATAATCTTGACCAGAAATTTAAATGAATTAAAGTTATGTTTTGATAATAAACAAAAATTGTCAAAAAAAGTAAAAATTACAAGTTTGAGCATAATAATTTTGTTTTTAGTAAAGCAATTTTTCTACGATTTAAAATAAATTTATAAATTAAAGAAATTGTAGTAGATAACAATAACTTAGTTAAAAAATGGAATAAGTGAAAATAATTAGCTGATCATATTTTCACTTTAAAATATACAATTTCTTCAATTTTTATTTAGATTTCCTTCCAAATTTTGCTTGAAAATTGAATATCATTGGTATTTTCAGGCGAATTCTCTATATCTTTTGGTTTTTCGTTAACGCTATCCATCGACGTCCCATTATCTGTTAATTTCTTTTTTTCCAAAGTAAAGCTGAAGTATAAATAACTCTAGACGCGCTGCGGGCTCGTATACGGAAGACGAAAAGTATTTTATTGTATATACCACTTTGATGTAAGGAATAACTGCGTTTTTCAACTTTTTGTTCTCTATGTTTTTTCTCGTTTCCTTTTTATTTTATTCCAATGTCGGACGGGAGGAGCGATTTATCCATAATCCGCCGCTTTCACCCAAGTTTATATATATAATAATAATTATATAATCGCGCTCCTCACAGTCGAAGCTCCGCGTATCAGTGAATAGCTTTCAATTTTTTTATGAATTTATGTGTATACTTTGACGCGCAAAGAGCATATTTTTAAGAAACAAATTGAAAAATCGTTTTCCATCAATATTTCAATTCAATACGCGCTCCTTTTTATTCATTCACGGAATTCGCGGCGCCTTGACTGTGAAAAACCCAAAACAGTCTTTCTATTCATGTTTTTTTCTCTTTCATTTTTTTTATAATCAAGATTATTTACGCTATCTTACATCTAAGCCAATCACTTGCAGTTCTTAAATCGATCATATCACTTATGTATAATTTAATATCGCTTTAAGAATAATAATTATAACAATAATAAAATAATCGGTAATAAATGTTCCGTTTGTGCTTGATCGCACGCGAAAACTTCTTTTTTTTATCTTATACTCACTTCGCAGAGTGGCAATATATATTTACGCAAAACATATATCGCTACATTCTATATATATTTTGCATAAAAATACAACTTCGTGACCAATATATGTATATGTATATATGTATATATAATTATGTATAACGACTCTGAATGTGTATCCACTATTTCGTAGTCAGGCTTTTTCAGATTTTCCCTCCACGAGAATGTCTCTCTGTAGTTTTCTGTTATTTTTGATTATTGTTATGTCGAAGAAGACATTTCTGGCAAATGAACCCCCTCCTTGTCATCGTCACTGCATCCTTTAACTCTTCGTCGTACCCGGTGAGCTACACTCGCGACAAATATACAGCGATTGTTATTTTTTTTTTTGTGAGAACTGACATTGCTGACTATTTCCGATAAATAACATTTCTTTTAATTAAATGACTTAAAAATCCGATCCAATCAATTTGAGCTGTATAATCAATCCAATTTCATTTCACGCAATCATCGATCCCGCGAAAATTAGTTTCCAGCTCTTTCATGAAATTCATGAAAAAAGTCTCTCTAAAACCATTAATTCCGCACCTCCGACAAAACGAAACCGGAAACAGCAAGCACTGCTAATCCCCAACAAGCCAGAATCACACGCCACTTCGCTATCCTATAACCCACGAATCCGGCGACTCGCTCGTTCCGCTTCCACTGCTCGTCAATCTACTCTCATTAGTCCATCTAAAGCAGCGTGGAGGCGGTGAGGAGGTCGGTGCAGAGCGGCTCGGGAGGGGGCTCAAAGCATCAGACGCGCATCTCGCCGATGCCAGACTGGACCGACTGGACTCGGCCTGAGACCGTCGTCGTCAGTGGCGGCGGCATCGTCTGGAGCAGCGGCTGGTTTTCCGGCGGGCTCTTGGCTCGAGGCGGCGGCGGGGCGCGTGGTACCGTTAGGTGGATCGAGCCGTTTGGCGGGCCCTGTAATGTCAGGAAAGTAGAGAGGGTTTTAGTTTAGTTTCGGGGTATTTAGAGTGTTTTTGGCTTGGGTTTGAGAATTTGATGATGGGAGAGTGATGTTTTGATTTGATGGGGAAGATGGTGCGTTGAAACGATTATCTGGATGTTTATAATAAGAGAAGAAAGTTGTAAACTGTTGTATTGTTAACAAAAGTATGCTAAGGATTTTTTTTTAATTAAGTCCCGGAGAAGATATTTCTTTATAAGATGGAAAATTGTTACTATGAAATGCTTTCAGATTTTTTTAAATAAAAGAAAAATAAAATTGATAAATAATTTGTTATAAAGGAAAGTTAAATGTGTTTTACAAAAATTGTTTAGTTCTTTGTTTTAGAACGTAAATTTTAATGATTGTTGAAAAAAAAAAGAAAATAATTTACTATATAATTGTTTGTATGCACCGCGAACCTTAAAGGTTTGAGCCCCGAGTGTACAGCGTCGAAAGCTGTGCTATAAAATTAAACGTGTATTCAAATTACAAAGTACTACTACAGCAAACAAAGTTTGAAAAACAAAAAGTACAAAGTAGCTCAACCAGTCTGCCGTCAACAGAAATAATTCGGTTAATACGGTGCGTTCAATTGTCAAATTCTCCGACGCAATCTAGCCCCAAATCCACAAGCATATTGAAATCAAAGACAAAAGCTTTTTATTTACCATTCGTTAACTTTCGAAAGTACATTTCGGATTGTCCTACTATACACTCAGAGCCCAAAGTGTTTCCTTTTGTATCTATAAAAAGAAAGCGCAAAAGAATCGTGTTTACAAGGAGAGAATGAGAGAGAATGATATAAAAAAAGATGAGCGACGAGACATATATATATATGTAGTAAAAGTCAAGTCTCACCTGGCTCTGCTGCGTGCTTATGTCAGGCATAACCGAGCCGCCCCTCGGCAGCGTCGAGCACTGCGTCTGATGCTGCTTCTGGTAGTGGTGAGGATGGGGCAGTGTATGCGTCACCTGGGTCTGCTGTAGCAGCATGTTCGTCTCGCCTGGTGGCACCGTCTTCATCACATTCCTGGCCGAATGCAATCAAAATAACATTGCGCTGTTAATTGTTTCTGTTGTCTGCTTTTCTTTAGACTGATGGGCCTGACTTTACTTTATGGGTGCTCGGCGTAATTTAATAATTGGTCTAAGAGCCTTGAGCAATTCTTGGAGGAATTACTGTTATGAGAGCGTTTATTTGTCTGGGTAAAAGTTTATTGTTCTGAATACTCTGTCGTTCTTGAGTGTATTTGCAGTTAGTCTGGAGTAAAATTATTAGTTAATACTGAAATTTCTCCCGGGAAAAAGGAATAAGTATATTTCATTTTGCGAATATGGCTTCTGATGAAGATCAATGATTGTCTGAATTCTGGGAACATCTGTTATTACAGCTATTATTTGCAAATTAACGTATGTTGTCGCCATTAGGTGGCGCATGACAAGCTACTACATTGTCGTGGTAGTTCAATGAATATATAAATGATTATGCGTTAACAATTAACTATTATTAGTAAATACTCATTATTTACAATCATTAATTACTAATATATACAGTTGTGTAATTACTTCATTGTTAGTAGATCATCTAGTTAACAATAATAATATTCAATTATTAAACATTGGTTCATTAGTTAATGTTAAATTTATAATGCTTTAAAAATACATAGTAAAAGCTACTTAAGTTTTCAAAATTTTACAATTATTGCTTGAAATCACGGTAACATGAATTATATACACAGTTACTCCCGGATATTCTATCAATTATCTGCAAACTCTTCCTCGCAATAAAAAGAACCACTCCACCCAGCAATATTTATAAAATCAAAGAAAAAACTGAATTCAATCCCACCTCCTGATCATCTCGTTCTCCACGTCCACGATAACTTGGCCGCCGCCCGGGAAATGCGTGTGCGGGGGCGGCGGGGGCGGCGGCTGCTTGAGATCGTTGAAGCCCCTCGGGCCGCACTGTTGATTCATCATCTGCTGCTGCTGCAGGCTCTTCACCTCCAAGCGCGTTTTGTCGCGCTGATAATAAACGCCCGCGAATATGAGGACGTTCAATATGAGGAGACTGCAGCCAATCGCTATTGTCACGCTCAGGGCCGTGGAGTATGCGGCGTATCTGCGAACAAACACCGGGAGATAAAGAAAAATGGCCGAATGCCGGGAATAACTTCGGCCCTCCCTGCGCTTTATTCGTTTGGCGCGCGCGCTCTCCACCTCGCCGTCTAATTACCCCCGCGCGCCAAGAATTTTCATTATTGTCCCCCCCGGGTTAATTTTGGAATCTGAAATTGTTGGAATCTTTTGCGGTGGGGGAGGCGGAAATTCGATGCTATAATATTTCTGAAATTTGTGTCTTTTTGCTGGCTAGTTGAAGCTTGTGAAAGAGATGTTTAGGTCGTTTGGATTTACGCTGGGTCTGACTGATTTAACGATTATTTTGCTGAGTAGCAAATGAGATGATGGCATAGTGTGGCAAACGAGTGCCGCAGCGGTAGGGGGATACAATTTATTAAAGGTAAAAAAGGAAGTTTTTTAAACGTGACATTTATTTTTCCGGGAAATATGCTCAAAGCGGATGCAGTGGAAAAATCAGTGGCAAAAAAATTTGAAATACGAGAGTATTTCTGTCAGTGGTAATTAACACTCGGTCCAACGAAATTCGATTTTTACTACTTACGAATTCAAATATCCACGGTTTTTTAAATCAAGGTTTATTAGTGCCCCGTGATAAGTGAATTTTATGGTGAAAAATTGTGCTTCTTGGACTCGATGATACATATGGTCTTGAATGTAAAGTTTTACGCTGCCCGTAAAATGGTGTCAGGCAGGCTTTAAAAATTTTAGAATCTATCGTTTCTTGCTTTATTCAGTTCGTGCCTTTTCTTTAGTTCCAAAGGCGAATAAAATATTCGAGTTACGCGAAACTCGTTATATCGTCGTGACCTACATTCTGCATATTTTCTGGATTAAAAACTGCTTACCGACTTTTTGAAAAAGACATCATTTTTTTTTTAACTTTAAACATGAATAAGTCAAAACGCATGACAACGGGTGTATATAATAATAACGCAGAAATATAATCTTTCACTTGATGTTCTTCTATCTCTGTCTATTTAAAAATCTAATTAGATATTTTTCTTTGAAGGTAATTTAAGATAAAATTTAAATGCCATAAAGATAATTACAAATTTTAATCAGAGAATTTGCACAATGTTTAAAAAATTAAATTCACTCAAGAAATATGCGTTTTTTACAAGATAAGTCTTATTAATTTATAATTTTATTGTAATACTAATTAAAATTTAGTTGCTTTTTCTTTTTTAATGCAATTACTACTTTTGCATTGAATTCATGTTAAAAACATAGTTAAAAAATTTGCCTTGTTTCAAAAAGGAATTATATACTTATGTTAATTTTTTATTTTCAGGAAATATTTTTGAGTAAGAATTGTTGCGCAATAAAAAGAGAAAACAGTGGAAAATGTAAGATAATATGTTTTATGAATAATAAGAAAGTGCTGCTGTCTGGATAAAACATGAACTATGAGCTATTTTGAAAAAACTGTGAAGTTGATGTATAAAACATGTCTGTTTCGATCAAAAATCAAAATAGATACTATACACAGTGAGAATAGATACGGTTAGTAAATGAAAAATAGAATTCATAAATTACAAAAATATAATGTCTTGCTATCTTAGCGCTTTTTTTTTTAATATTACACATAATATATATTCGCATTTTTCGTTACTCTTACTTTTGTTAAGTATTTTATAAATTCATAAAGTTCAATATTTAAGATTTTTCCCTTTACCTGATAAATGTTTAAGCAGAATATGCAATTAACTATCTGAATAGAAAATTGAATAGGCTTTCATTAGGATCTACCTTATCATTAACATAATTATTAAATTATATTATTAATTATCATATTATTAACATAATTATTAAATTATATTATTAATTATCATATTATTAACATAATTATAATAGTTGTTTGAGTATTAATTGGGGTCTTGCTAGGACCTAATGAAATCTTTTAAAAAATGACCAACCAAAAATACCCACCAAAATAACAAGAACTCTTTAAAAATAACGAGCTTACCCAGCAGCGTCGAGGCTCGCCAGCGTATCCGTACTGGCATTATGTATATTCTGTATATTCGTGCTCTGGATGAGGCTGACGCAGGTGGTGATGCTGTAGTCCGTGGTGGTAGGTGGCTCAGTCGTCGAGTTCTTTGCAAGCCCGACGCCGCCACGCCTGGCAGGGTCTAGCTCGTTGCCGGTTACCACCCTGCTGAGAGGGTCGGGCCTCACAAAGCCATCGTAGAGGCTTGGATCCGCGTAGCCCCGGAACAGGTTGTGCCTTGGCTCAACGTCCTGACCGACAGCTGGTGCGCACGGTAGTGGTTCTTCATTTTGGGCTTCATGCCTGGAAGAGAGGTGACGGTGTAGGGTTGTATTGTAAGGGTTTGAAGGGGATTTTGGCTTTGGTTGTGGGCAAAAAATAGTAGGTGGTGTGGGAGATTATAGATTTTGGTTTGAAATAGAGAGAAATAAATTTTGTTTGGGTTTTTATCTGTTATAATCTTGGTCTTATATTTACGAACTATATTTTGAAATAGTTTAAGAAATGTAAATTATTAACGGTAATTTTTGAAAAAGCTAGTTTTGAAAAAGGGTGTGGAAAAATTAAAGATCTCGAAATTTATACGTTACTTTAAACGAAAATTGTTTCTGAAATAGTTGGTGAAAAATATTAAAATTTTATAAATTTGAAAGGATTTTCTGTGATTGGACTACTATTTTGCAGTTTAAAATTTAGTTGCAATAATAGTAAAATTATTGTACTATTTTACCTTTTACATTAATATTATTTTATTTTAATATATATTTTACTTTTTTCAAGGAATTTAGTTTTTGATAAGAATTCCTTTAAGGACTCTTACTCACATTTGACCTATCTTATATTCATGCATGTAAATGAGAAAGCTAATAAAATGTAGATGTTAAACTCTTTACCATTAAATTCGTGGAATACTAAAACTTTAAATTATAGAATTTTTTATATCGTTGTAAGACTGTTATTTGGTTTTATTTATTTACATTAATTAATATTTTTTGTTAAAAATTTCTATTAAACGAATACGATAAGTTACTAGTAAATTGAATAAATAATTTTGAATAATTTTATCTTTTTTATTAAGGTCTAATATTAGTAAATGCTTAATATCGACAATTATTATGGAAGTCCATTTCTGTAACTTGCGAGGATAACTGTTTAAGTCAATTTTCATATTTTCGACGAATTGATGTTTTAATGTTTATGTGTTTAAGCCTGTTTTTAATATTTTGAACCAGATTATTATGCTAATTTTAAAATTCTTCATTTTGCTAATTATTGTGATTTTAGTACCTACCTTGAAAATGTTCGCGTAGTATTGGACAAAATATTCTGAAAGACTTAAGTGAATATCTTTTTGCTTGAGTAAAGGATCTCATACACGTACTTTACCAATATAATTTTTAGTAAGTACGTGCCTGAAATACTTTACTATTCTCTTTCATGGAAGTAAATTGATCAAGTGAAATTAGGTCAGCACTGAGGTAAAATATTTGTTTTCAGAACAATGTTTAAATTACATTTACATTTCTTGTAACTACTTACAATGTTATTATGATTATAATTATTATTATTATAACAATTAATTTATGAAAATTAAAGATTAATACCAAATGAATTTACTATAATTCTCTGCGAAGGATTAATTAATAAATATTTATAAGCTTATGAATAGTTTAACATTTTCAGAAAAATTAGTTCGAGCAATGTTTTGTGTAAAAATATTCCAGAGAATATTCTTTGATAGCGAATCTGGAATATTGAAAATCTTTGGATTCACGCGTTTTTCATCAGAGAATAAAAACTTACTAATAAAAAAGTAAATAAATATTACCACCCTATGCATTGTTTAATGAATAATATAAATAGCAAAATTACAATCTTAACTGCTGTTAAGCAAATCAAATTATATTGCTGTAATTTTGTAATTATATTATAATTATACTGATACTTTTGTACTGAATTGTGCAATAAACAAATCTTTCTATCTACTGATAACCGATAGAATAAGTTCATGAAAAATTATTTTCGATCACTGATTACTGAAATATTAAAATATAAATCCACATACCAATTTCCAGATACTTCTGATGCACGGGATCATACTGCTCCCAGGTAATATCTCGGAATCGACTACCTGGCAGAATTGCATTGGACTTACTATGTGACTGCTCTGGATTTGGATTTCTGAACAAAAGAGATAGGTAGATATTTATTATTTGTATACATATGTATAAAGGTATGTACAATAAAACGGAATATATATAGATCAAGATAAAAGAAAATCACACTAATATTAAACTGGTGCAATTTTCAATCGTCTAAAATACAATAAGCTGAGTAAAAATAAAATATAAGTCAGTAATAATAGCTACTTTCGATACTATCGCAAGAAACTAATTGTAACTTCGTGTGGACGTGTGTGCACAAACGAAGTGAGCATGAGAAGTTCTCTGCGAGTTTTAAATCACTTTTTCGCGTGTGTATTGAACAATATTTTTTGACACAACGTGTACAAAGCTTCATTTAGTATACGTTTTTTTTTTATTCAAGCGTGCACAAATTGAGCTTTGTTCATGAAATATCAATAACTATCAATCAGTTAGTGATAATGTATAGGTATCTAAAAGAATAAGGAGAACGACACAAGACAATAAGAAAGTTCTAAATGGAATCATCAATGAGAAATTAAAGAAGAGTGATTTAAAAAAACATTTAGTGATCTTTCGGTAATAGTTTACAAATACAAATACGAATACAACTTTTAATTTTTTCTGATAAAAATGTAGTATGTTAAAACCACAACTGTTTAATTAATAGACGTTTCCTTTGTATTATAGAAAGTTGTATTTGCAAGTAAATTGTATTTTGTCACGTAATACTAAACTACCAACTCTCAAAGCCATCCCAGAAACAATATCCGATACTTCTCGCCTCGCTCTAGTTTAAGAAAAATATAAGCCTTTGTAATAAAAGCCATCTCCACAGCCACGTAAAGAGAAAATTATAACTATATCACCATCTTGCTTAAAAAACTTCAGTCTTTCTTCCCGCAAACCTGTCAGAAAATTTCTAGCTTGCCATCTCCTCCCTTATCATCATTTTTTTTTGACTCGCCTCTGTACCTTCCTCGCAAAAAAGAGTATAGAATAGACCGATAGTAAACGCGCTCGATGAACTGCAGCGACGTAAGAAGCAGTGGAAAAGAGGGGGGGGGTCGTGTGTACTTACACGATTCTCGTATAATACGTTATTGTACGGGAACAAGAGAAGTTGTGCTGGGTATTAGGGCTAGATGCGTACGCGTATATATATATATATATATATATAT
>JAPYZA010006072.1:0-27634 GCA_030522685.1 Eupelmus azureus | reverse complement strand
TGTTGTTGTTGTTGTTGTTGTTGCTGCTGTTGTTGTTGTTGCTGTTGAACAGTTTGGTCATCTTGCTGGCCAAAAGCCGGATTAATTCCAACATAATTAGTAGAACTCTGAGACACAATGGAATTGGTCGATAGTTGGATTGCACTGGCTTGATCGGCCTGAGGAGCCTCTTCAACCTGTTCATTCACGGGTGCTGGTAGTGTTTCATCTAACGTCGAATCAGCACCATCTCCGATTAAGTGAGCTTCGCCAGCATTAACAAGCCTCACTCCAGCCTGAATGGGATTTAGCACATGTGAGGAGGATGTGTCGACAAAGCTGTCCACATTAAAGGCCGCCAGTGGATCTTGAGTGACCGCCTCGTTGTCGTCTTCGCACTCGAAGGTAGTGCTATACTGGAAGGGCCTATCCTCCTCTTTACGCTGCTGTACATCTGGCACGACAATGGGCTTGGAGAACAGCGACTCCTTCCTCTCATAGGCTGAGGCTAAGTCCGCCGCGATCTTCGAGCTCAAGAGTACGCCGTGCGTCGCGTAATTTATCAGAAGTGGACTCGAAGTCGTACTGCCGCTGTAAGCTCCCAATCCGCTGCTACCGCTATCGACGTCGTTTCCGCTGCTCTTGACGTCTTCTACGCTGCTTTCAATCGAATTGGCGGTGACACTGTTGTCCAGGAGTGGAAAAGCTGTAGAAGAATAGGCGCTCAATCCCGGCACTGTGTCGGGCAAATAAGGCTTTCCGTTTTTCTGACGATGCCTGTTTTGAAAGTAGCGCCCAACTCGAGTGTTACCGCTGTTGGATGCAGTAGATATAGAAACAGGACTGGCTGCTGTGGTAGAGTAAACCGAAGCATCTTCAGCTTGCATCTGCAATCGCTGTCCGAAGGTGCCAGCATTGTCAACGATCAGCTGATTCTCTTCTGACACCGTGGACGCTAAGTCATTACCCTGGGAGGATGAGACGAGTTCCGATTGTTGCCGCTGCTGTTGCTGATCTATTGTCGTTGATTGATGACCTGTCGAGAGGAAAGCTCCATTGGAGGCAGAAGATATAGTTTCGACAAGTTGCTGCTGAGGTTTATTGGCGATGTAATTAAAGTTCAGAGTATTTATCAATGCGGCATTAGCGTTTTCGGATTGTAATGAGATTTCCGACCCGAAGCTGGAGGCTGCAGAGGTATCGATAGTCTTTAAGGATTCGTTTTCTACCGCGCTTTCCTGAGCTCTGTGGTAAGGCTGTATCACTTGCACGATCTTCTTTCTTTCTTCTGTTTTTAAAAAGTCCGTACTAGGTTGAGCATTCTGAAAATAAGTAAATAAAGAATTTAAAATAAAATAAAAAATTAATAAAATAAAAAATAAATTAATATATTTATCATCCAATATATCCAACAAAACATAGAATCATTATATTATTATTAAACAACGCTATCAGTAAAATATACAAATCATTCTTACATTTTCGTTTTGCAGATATCTGACTGCCTTTTCACCGATGGCGAAGCTAGCTGAAGCACTGCTGTGATCATCGGACGAGTCGTACTTGACGAGTGGATGATAGCCCCATTCGTCAGCAATGTACTTGACGTCTGTAGAGGCCCGCTTGGAATTCACGTAATATCGACCGCTCGCGTGCTCACCCTCGCGAGTCTCCGATTTGCCCTGGCCGTCGCCCAGGCCATCCTGGACCTCGTACCTGTAGCGGTAAGAGGGTGGATTCTGAAAAGAGAATGAATATGTTGAAATAAGCTACAAGAGAAAAAAGTTTGCACTTTTTAAATGGATTTTGTAAGATAGAATATTCAGGCATACATTGACATTATGGGCCTGATATATTTTATAACACAAATCTTATTATCATTTTGAAAAATGTAAATATGAGTTAATTGTTTATTCAACTAAAATATTCTTGAAAATGATGCTGAAAATATTTCTAAAAAAAGGTATATTATAATATTATAAAAATATTAAAATTATATTCATAATTATTATATTATGAATATAATTTAAATATTCTTATACTATTACCTCTATAATCTGATTGTTCCATTTATAATAACGACAGACTTCTCTTTAGACTCCAAATTAAATAACAAAAAGTATCAATCAAAGTCAAAACTGAAGCAGCTGAATTATGCAAATCGGGCGCCATGAACCTCGCAACGTTTTAAACATAATTTAGGCAAATCATCCGAGCAGGCCTATTAATCTCTCCCGACCCAAAGTTTCTCCGCAAAGCCGAAACCAGCCCGTTATAAGTGCCAACTACTCAGAAGACAGTGAAACCAGCTATCCATCGCAGCTGCGCGTGATACACCGCGCAAATGTATTAACGGCCGGGCGTGAATTATACGCGCCCGGTGAAAACGCTGCGAGAGAAAGAGAGACAGTAGGTAGCAGGTAGCCTTGTGGCATTTGGTCTTGAGAAGAAAAGTATAAAAGAGCCTGCAGGCGCGCGCGCGCTCTCTTTGTAAAAGCCGATCGAGAGATGGGCGCGGACTCGTGAAAGTGTAACTCGACGCGCGTAAACAATCATCGCGATCGCGCGAATATATATACACGTGTGCGCCGCTCGGACACATAATATACGGGAGCTGCGGGCGTTTATTTCTAGGGCATACACGTCGCTCGGATAAATGGAAAGTTAAGCAGTGCTCGCGCGCACACGTATATATAATCGTCATGCTGTCGCGAAGACGTACCTGGAAACAAGCGACGATACTGGCAGTACCGTGGTTCTATGTATATCGCGACTACACTTGGAGATGAGCGCTTTATTTATGTTTCTAGGTTGATATGAAATTGGAAATGTATTTCTTGATTATTTTAGGAGAACAGAAGAAAGGCGGCTTTTGCAAATGATTGTGATTAAATTTGCTTTTCGTTTTCAAAATGAACATCAATCAATTTCGAGCTTTATCACGTATAAATAGCAAGTGAACTTATATAACGAGAGAAATTTGCGAGACTGATTGTTAGTAATTAGCAGTCATGCACGAATTTGGAGCCGAAAATTTCTCATTTCTCGTGTCTGCTTTCGAGATTTTTCTTTGTGATTAAAATACTCTTGATTTTACTTTCCGATTTACTCTTATTTTTATTTGGTGATAAGTAAAGTTAATGACTTGTTTGCTTGACCTATTTTCCAGATGTTCTTTTATTTCCAATCAATAATTTATATTCGTAAATCTACTTTTAGACATTTAAACAAAAATAACAGCGACCTCTGGTGAGGTATCTATTTATATTTTGTGACATCAATTGCATTAAAACCTTCTGTACAGAGATCTTCCGCTTAAATCTAAACATGAGATATAATAATATTTAAATCGTGTATTTTTACAAAACTCCTTTGTTTTTTTAATACAAGATCGGAAGACAAACCTTTATTCCAGAAGTATTCCCCCTACATTCTAGCTCGAAAACGAACAGCGTACTTTTGTCAAGTGGCAAGAAGAAGAGGCAAGAAGGGAGAGAGAGAGAGAGAGAGAGAGAGAGAGAGAGAAAGGCGGTAGCAGGCCACTGTCCCTTATCACTTATCATCGAAAGTTTCGCGCGAGCGGCGACGGCGGCGGCGGTAGGCTATTAAGATGGTTATGCGGCCAAAGGAGGAACGGCGGCAGACAGTAAGCGACCGTTAATAATATCTTATAAGTGCGCTATTAATCCTCCGTCGGTGTCGCCATAAATCTAGGAGGCGCGCCGCGCGATGCTTCATAATGCGGTTTGGGTTCCTCAACCCCTTCTTATACCTTTCCTTGCCCCTCATATACGTTGGCCCATGCCGCTCTTGACCCCTCTTGCCCGTTTTCCGTAATAAATGCCTCGATAATAAAAGTTCCACCAACTTCTAATAGATAAAATTCAATGGGGTATGGAGAGCATGGAAGCACACACCGACGCTGCACGGCCCATTTACCAATCTGTAAGCTTGAGGCGGATAGTCGCATGTGTAATGTCATGTGGTAAGATGAGTGGAAATGTTGACGAGTGTGTGGACGATAGTTTGATAAAATTTTCAGATCTCGCCGGTTACAATCGCTTTATAGCGTTGAATCGAATAAAGCGAGCAGGGATGTGAAATGAATATTTAGAGTTAGTTTCCGTTTATAGAGAGGATTTTATTCGGTAAAGCTGGAAGTAGATTTAAAAAAGGAAATTTTTGAATTTCAAAGGATAAAGCCGAAAATTATCTTGGCATAGCGGGGAAATTTTACGTAAAATATAGTAACGGTGAAAAATTTTAAGGGCGTTGAGGGGGCAATTTTCATTATAAGGATAGTTCAGTTTCGCAACTTTCATGGTAAACTTTAACGAAAAGCTTTTTTTTCAGTGTTAAATTAGAAAAAGAGTAGAGCTACGAATATGCGCAATTTCAAGATTCCGCAGTGCTCGGGAAAAGCCAAACTTTCGTAGGAATTGCATATTTTTGCATATTACACGTCTCACGGCCCGACGTAAGCAGCCGTGCTTGTTCTCGGCATTTTTCGATGTAAAACTTGTAATTGCCTGCCGCGGATGAAAGTTAACATTTCCCCGTCCGCGAATGATAATCTCGACCATCTATATTTAGACTGCCAGAAATAATATAAAAATTTTCTGTACCCAGAAGTCCATTAAAGGCTAAAACAAGCTCCTCGGGAAGAAAAAAATTCAACGGCACGTAATTCGGTCGATTTTCTCCTTTCAAGACACTCGCGCTCCTCCGGCTAGAAAAGGGACAGGCGAAACATTTCATTTCTACGTGTACGATTGTAATTAACCGCGCCATACAAGTAAGCCTCTCCCTGCGCGACTCATTTCAAATTCACAAAAATCTAATCCGAGAAATCCTCACGTGCGCGCGAGCGCTCCGACATAGAAAATCTATACGTACGTGGGAGGCGCGCGTGCCCCTTCCTTTTCGCTCCCTGTCGAAGCAAGCAAATTCCTCCCACGTGGAAAGCAGTCGGCGCACCGCAAGGAGCGAAGGAGGAATAAAAAGAGAGGAAGGAAAATGGGGCGCGACCGGAGCAGGAAACGCAGCAGGCTAGAGAAAGGGGAAAAAATGAAGCGATGCACAGAAGCGGGAGAGGCAAAGGAGGTTACCACTGCGCCAGGTGGACCGCTGCGAAACTTGAGCGCGGATGTGCAAGCGAGTTTCCCGGTCCACAGATGCATATTCGCTTTCTACGCGTACTTTTTGACGCTTCGCCTCGACTTTTCAGGTTTCGTCGCTGTTGGTTTCATTTCTTTTTTGCTTCTGTGTTGGATGCTGTTTTGTAGGTGTGGAGTGATAAGTGATTGCCGTTCACCGAAAGAGGTGTTAAATTTTATAAGTGGAATTATCTTTGGAGTTTCTAAAGGAAAATAGGGTGTTGGAGAAACTGTCATTTAGATGATTTTTAAGAACGCTATTAAATTTGCAAAGTTTATTCATTCATTTTAATCTTCGGTATTGAGGGTATGGTTCTTTTAATTTATATTAATTAAGTTTAACTAAGAGTAATGTTTGGCATACTTGTGAAAATAAAGTTATCTCACAATGTTTGTATATTCAAATGATTTTGAATTAGAATCAAGGTATAACAGCAAATACATAAATGAACTGCTTTACATTTGGAATTATAAAAACCGCAACTTTTTATATTTTCATTATTTTTTTATCATAAAATATAATAAATTAAAAAGTTAATGACCAAAAACTTTTAATATAAATAAATAGTTACATCGAAAATGATATAAGGAAGGGTATATCAAAGTTGTTCACTTTTTACTTTCTATTTGTAAGCTTCGAGAGAATAAAATAAAAATATGTAATCTTAATTTTATTCTTTCATTTTATAGTTTCTTAAAAAACAAAATGGTATTTCACACATTCTTCATAATTGAGATGAAGTTGTATAATCCATCTCCGGGTAAAGTTTTTGAAGCGTATAAACACAAAATTTAAAGTATGTAAAGATCTTTTAATAAAAAAATTATGATAAAGTCTTAATTCGTTTAACTTAAAATATTTCTGCAACTTAATGAAATGAATTTATCTTTTCTGCATAATTTTTTAAATTACTTTTTTTTTGTGATAGTTTTCAATTTTCAAATTTTTTCTTGATCAAAAGATCTTGATCTCAACTTTAAAATAATCCTATTAAAAATACTCTGAAACATATAATAGACTTATAATACATAGCCCCCTGAAAATTGCACAAGTTTTCCGCGATATTGAAATTATCTTTAAACTTTTGCTAATAAATTAATTTTTCAATATTTGGAATCCATAAAGTGACAAAATTATCGCAAATTCAATCTATTTTTATGTTACGCTTCCAATAAGTTAAATAATTACAACCTTATTAAAATAAATTAATCTTCATTCAAAAGTTCATTTTACACAATATTAACAAATTAATCGCTCCAGCATCGACTGCCCATTACATACCCGTAGCAGCCTCGTAAAGACGGCTGTATCAATTTTTACTTACGGCAATAACACGCAAATAATATCACACAGTGGACGATCACAACTTTCTGGCGCTCATAATCATCGCTTCGGCGAAAAGCACCTTGTGCTCGTCATTATATCCGTACGATAATCGCGTTTTCTAACTACCCCCCCCCCCCCCCTCCTATTGTTTCAACTTGCGCAAACGAGCTTGCGACGTACACTAATAGAGCCCGGGTGCGACCTTCGCAAATCGCTAACCCAGATCTCTCCGGGAGTGTATTAGAGAGAACTCGACGATGCATCATCTGAGTCGCGCAGGTGCGCTTTGTGTATCTTCGATGCCAGCGCCGAGAGTTGGGAGCGTTTCTATTTTGCGTACGGCACGGGTGTGGGTTTAACGAGAATCGAGAGAGCGGAGATACTGGGATTGGAGCTAAGTAGAAGTTGCGTCTCTTGGTGATTAGGGGGAGCCGCGACAATTAATTCAGGATGAGCGCTATTGATTTCTTAGTATGGAAACGGTGCATTAAACGGCATATATTATTGGTATTCAGCGCGACGGCTAAGTGAAAACATTTACACAATCTAATAGAAAAGCTCCTTTAATAATCTCCTTCGGCGCCTCCTTGATTCGCTCGCAGCGTACATCAAAGTTGAACCGTCTGGATCTCCGAGGCAGATAATCTCCTAAGCTATTTCAATAGACGAGACAGCCGATCGACATCCGAGGAAAATAAATTGCTCGTACATATACATACATACAAACAGGCTTCCGTCTATTTTGCAAGCTAGGCGTCCTACAGGCTCAAACGTACACATGCTCTTCTCGAGACGAGCACGCGACTGCATCAAAGAAGTAAACCGAAAGAAGGCGGCGCGAGGGGCGGCCCAAGGGGGGGGGAGAGAGAGAGAGAGGGAGGGAGAGAGAGAGAGAGAGAGAGAGAGAGAGAGAGAGAGAGGAAGAGAGAAGAGAGAAGAGGTCCCGAGAAAAGTCTTGCCCCGCGGCAGCTGGTTGCGCGCATACGTACACGGACGATTGCGGAGAAACGAAAGAAAAAGGAAGAAGACCGTCGACGTGGAATAAGGAAGCCTGTCCTCGCTCTGGCGAGAATTCTTATCAGAAGACGCGCAGCAATTTGAATTCAGCGTCCCAGTTTTCGCGCGCGCGCCCGCGTTAAATAGACAGCGCCGCGCGCGAACGGAGACGAAGAAAGGAGTCGAGCTTATAAATATGGAAATTTTCCGAGCACGCGCAGCCCTGCGCTCTGGATCGATTAAAAGTCACCCCCTTCTCCCCCTTTCTCGCGCTGACGCGCGTGATTGGCGTTCCGTGTACTTTTCTTCCGTTCCTTTCTTATTTCTCTTCTCTTTAACGTGTGTCGCTGGCGCTGCCGTGTCCGGGCTTTTTCTCGTTTCAGAAAACGTCTCTGATGCGCGGATAAAGCGAAACACCTGCCCGATACGTCGTGATACGAAGGGCGAGAATGCTAATCTGAAATATCTTGAGTTTGAAAGTTCGCGCGTTAAAACGGAGTTTTAGGGTCGGGACTTTGTGGGCTTAAATAGAATCGCTGATGCTCTTGTCAATTATAATTATTTAATATAGAGTTAGGTTTATGCAAATTTAATTAGTCAACCGATTTAACATCTATTATTTAGTATAAATATATAGATTAATAAATTAAATGAAAAAATGACAAAATGTATTTCATAAAATAGATTAGTATGTAAAGTATCATGAAATGTAAGTTACAATTGTAGCCTAAGATATAATTTATACAAGAGCTAAATGTTTAAGAACTGTTTTTATTATGTTAATAATAATATAAAATTTTACACATCTTTCAGTCACTAGAGTACAACACTGCTTCAATTCTAGTCGAGTTATTCAGTGAAGCCAGTAGAAAACAATATTCATAAAGTTTTCAAATTCATGCATAACCGTCCTATCACAAACTCGTTTAAAATAGTTAAAAGGCCATTCAAGTTTCTAGACTATCACATTTAGCACATATAATAATTTAGCTCTGCTTAAAAATCCTTAATATACTTCGAATGACAGAAATCTACATCCGCCTGTTCCCAATTTTCTTGCAATCCCATTCCTCATCCACACGATTAATTAAAAACTAATCATCCCAGATAAGCCATCCTCTCTACTTCCGAATTTTTCCGTGCTCTATTAATTATTCTCTCTCCCCTTTCGCAATATTCTCGCTTGATTAGTTTCCGCGAAATCCCATTAATATCCAAAATTGCTTTAATTCAGCACGTTCTCTTCTTCTCTCGCTTCAAAAAAAAAAGAGAGACGAAAAACTTGCAAAAATCGCGATAACGGCGTTTTAACATTTATCCTAGCGTCACGTTTTCGAATCTGCATGCGCAATAGACCAAGGTGAGGGCGACGAGCCCAACCGACGAAACTTCCGGTTAATGGAAATATGTAAGGATTCCGTGGTTAATTGAAACGGGAAATTTAATTAAGAGCGGGAAACCGCACACGCGCTGGCAAAAGCGTGTCAACGTGGTATTCGCGAGAGCACGCGGATTCCTCGTCACACGTCCGACTGCTCTAGTTATATCGCATTGCGACGCTTTCAGTTTTTTGGTTTCCTCTATTTCGTGCGCGATTAGAGCTTGCCTTCTCCTAAGCGTTTTTCTTTTTCTTTTCTCTTTTTTCGAGGAATTCAAAAATAGAATTATCCTTTCGATATTTGAATGAATGAATACAATTTTAGTTAATGCTGAAGAAGTTACATTTAAATTGTTTACGTACTGAGTTCAGATTTGCTTCAGATATTTTTGTATCCAAATAAATTAAATTCATTGATTATTTATTTTAAATAATATTAATGTATTACAATAATATATCAAAGAATGAAAATATCCAATTTATTTCCTTTAAAATTGTATTTTATCGTATTTGTGTTAATACGAAAGCTGAAAAATTTTGTCTGTTTATATTTACCTTATCATTATCGGGCTGCTTAACATAACCAGGAGGTGGAGTAGCAGTCGTCGATACCAGTATGGCTACAACCACCTGCAATCAGAGAAAATTGAATTACACACCGGTGAAACGCGTTTCAGTTGCAATCGATCATTATTGGAAATTGACTTTATTTTATCTGATAAATACAAATATTCTTATAAATCTATACGTTTCTGTAATAAGACTTCAATTAAATTTTTTGCAGTTAGTAGTTTTATTGTAAATTAAACATTTAAACATTTATTAAATATCATCTTCCCAGTTATTGAAATTTCCAGGTTTCAAATAAAAATTACCATGCAGCAGGATAAGAAATTTTTGTAGCAGAGAAGTAGTTTCTATATATTATTAGTTATTTAATGCATTGTATGACGATTACTTAAATTCATTATACATAAAATGCGAATAGAATAAAATATCTACATTTTTTATCATAATGGCCATATTAGTACCAATTGTTGTTTTCTCGTAATAATTAAATACGCGTCCAGTGCTTTTCAAATATAAATTAGGTGTCCGACCCACTTATAATTTCAAACGAGTAAATATGCATTCACCGGATGAATGATTTCGCACAGTCGAACAAGAGAAAATGAACATTATAAATTATACGTATACTTCTCCATAAAAGTGCGAGAATTATACGTATATTCCGTATAATTTATTTGCAGGGATAATTATTTAATTTCACTGCATAGTAACATCCTAGCGATTCACCAGATTATTTTCATGCATAAAAAACTACCTAAAACACAAGTTAAACAAAAATCTGTAAAACGATCACTAATTAACGCAGCCTTTTCATTACACCTAAGCCGATATTACCTCCTTTCAACCCTCGCATCCGCAGACTCAACAAACCTCGTCGTCTGGCTCCCAGAAAAAGCAAGAGCCCCAGAGCCAAATCCCTTCCTGTATAATCGCGAACTTATCTGCGCGCACGGATCTTCAAACCGCAAGTCCTCGGCGGAAAGTTCGTCACGACGAGAGAGTATATCGCGCAGCAAAGTAAACATCCTGCCGCGATACGCGTTCGGCATCGAGCCGGCGCTTTTGCGCACCCCCCAAGTGAAGGCTTAATTAAGCTTGCGCGCCTTATCGCAGATAACCAGCGAGGCGCAAAGGCGGATAACCGCGCGGGCGCGCGAGTTCTAATCGGAATTTTCCGAGGACGAGCCAACTGCCTGCGTATACCTGGCTGAACAGCTTAAATCTTAATTCCTCGATTACGTTGGGTAAGGCCTCTTGTCGACGCTTGGCACTCGCAACAGGATGCACCCTTTCGCGCTGACGTTTCTTACCTTGCCTTGGTTTTCTTTCTCTTTATTGGTTTTCTCTTTGCTCTTCTCTTTTCTTGCCGTCAGCTCGCGTCGTGCGCAGAACTTTGGCGAAAAAAAGAGTTGAGTAAAGAGAAACGTGAAGCAAGGAAAATGTAAAAAAAAAGGATGAGAAGAAGATAAGAAAGATAGGGGGCGTAAAAGTGCAGAAGAGAAGAAAGATAAAGAAGGCGAGGAGAGAGAGAGAGAGAGAGTTGTTTCGAGAGAGGAGAGAACGCTAACTTGTCTGCGCGCGTTACCTGTCGACTGCAACGCAGCGTAGAAGAGAGGGAGAGAGAGAGAGAGAGAGGGCAACTTCTAATGCGATACTTGCTGCCGATGACAAAAGTTATCTTTGCTGACTTACTTTCCGCCCTCTCGAGTTTGTGCGCTCGCGCGCAAGCCAGAGACTTCTTCGCACTTTGGCCGCGAAGTCTCTTTAGTTTCGTTTTACGCTTCTTCCTGAGCTCGCCCGTACGCGATGAGTTTCCCCCCCCCCCCTCCACTCCTTCCCGCGAATGCATACCTTCATACTTTTTCTCCTTTTCGCTTCATTATCGCCTTATTTTTTTTTTACGGGGAGAATTTAACGCAAGACGCTTTACAGCACCTGGCACGAAGCTTTATAGAAGCAGCTTGCTTGGTTGTAAGTTGTAAAAAGTAAATGGAAGTAAATGGTAAATGTTGATCGTGAAGTTTCTTGATTAAATAAATAATTCGCTGCTTTTTTACAACAAGGGTTATTTTGTAAGTGAAGAATATTTGGACAGTATTTAGAAAGTATGTATTAAAATAGCAAGATAATTCTAACTGGATTTAAATGAAATTAATAAATTTACATTTTTAAAAATTCTTTGAAAATACCGAATTCATATATAATTCTATTATCTCTCTTTTATGCGCGCTTTGTTCCTTTTGTTCGGTGCTCTAGTCCTTGAACTCGAAAAAATATATACGATTCATCTAACAAAAGGGTCGAATAAAAACCTCCTTCCAGCCTGGCAGGTACGCGAATAAGATGCTAATCTCTCTCCCTATCTCCGTTTTAAATTCATCCTTTTATGCCACCCCGAATTACGGTATATTTATGTCACAATAGATTCTCCCCGCTTTTTATCCCGCGCAAATCCAGAATCTCGCATGGCCACCCTATACACACCGTTCGTCCCAATGACCCCGTAAAGTTTTTCAGCTTCGGCCCCTCCCTGAGGGACACCCCCGTAACACCTCGGCGCCGGCCGGTCGTAAAAGGAAAATTCATCTTGAAGCCCTCAGGGCATCTCATTCTCAATGCCTTGAAACGCTTAACGAAGCTATCTGCCAAAAAATCGGGTCAGGAACGTATTTTCTCCTGCCTCCTAATATTCGCCTCAAATATATACAGATGACTTTACTGTATACTGTATGTGGCCTTTGAACCGCATGTATGTGCGCTCATAGGAGACCCCGGTCCGACGAAAAGCTCTTGTGCTCTCTCTCTCTCTCTCTCTCTCTCTCTCTCTCTCTCTCTCTTTCTCTCAGAATAAAGGCCGCGTAATCGCTAAATCGATAGCGCGTGGTGTATATAGTGCCGCCCCTTCCCTTCAAAGGGAATCAGTACAAAAAACGTTCCTTGTTTAATTGGCCTAAGCATTATTGATAATAATTTTGATGCGTGCGTGCGTGCGTGTGTGTGCGTGTGTGTGTGTGTGCGTGTGCGTGTGCGTGTGCGCGTGTGTGTGTGAGTGACTGTAAATGGGTCGGTGAGCTTTTGATGCTTGGAAATTTCTACTCGTAGTCTGTGTGCGCTATATGCGAAAACGCCGCGGTTTGTACATTTACGCATGTTCATAGGCTTTCGATTGACAAATTGGATGTGGAAAAATGGTAAAACTTGGCTAGTTCCTTCCTGAGGTGCGCATGCGGTCGTAATGATTTAGAAAAATATTTTATTTACACAGAAAAATTACTTCCTTCGCCGAAATGATGCTTTCTTGAATTAAACAGTTTGATGGATCGGTTCGGAATGGAAAAACGTTGTTTTACGGATATTGTGGAATTAAAGGAATCTGGTTCTCGTTGAATAAATTAGTATTTGTTTAAGAGATATGGTACATTAATATTCAGATTCATTATAGCGTGATACTACAGGTAGCCTTCATTAGATTGAGCAAAGAACACGTGTTTGTTCTGGTATACTCATAAACTCATCTCTTACGTTTTTAAATCCTCGCGATCATCAATCACGCCATCCCCTTCGCCTCAATACACAATCCCCCAAAATCGCAACGAATATTCAAAAGCTTCAAAATACCCTCCCGTTCACCTTCACGTTAATTTATTCACGCGTAAACTCAAAATCCCCTCACCCTTTCCCTCAAAGAAAACCTGGCCAAGCGCCTCCTCCCAGTCAAAGCTGCTTCTCTTTCTGACTGCATCAAAGAAGGTGCCCAGTGTGCGCGCTCGTCAGTGGCGCAGCCGCCTCACAGAGAGGCCGAAAGACAAAGGGTGCTCGTAGGCAGCGCGGGATGAGGAGGGGGGGGGGGGAAGGGCTGCTAGGTCGGGAAGGAAATTGAGATTCTCCGCGAATTCGGGAGCGCGCGAGAGAAGCGCGCGCGATTTACATAAGGCCGCCAGCGTAATCCTGGTGTGGTTTTGCTTTGTGGCCGCGGGCACGTACATCGGATATGATATTAGGCTCCGCGGAGAGGCTGGAGGAGGGGCGCGGCACTGTTATGGAAATCTCGAAGCCAGGATACATTCTTCCGGACGGATCGCTCCTTGGAATTCGCTCAAAGGGAGAAAAAGGAGAGGGAGTATTCGAGGGGCGAGCTGTGTATTTTGAATAAGGCGCGCTCGCGCATACAAAGACATGTCGCTGACAACTGATGTGTTTGTTCGCCGGTTGATTCGTTGGGGAGATTTTTTTTCTCGGCGACATATTCCGAGGCGGCAAAGACGGGATGGGTCGAATGTTTTTGGGAAATGGGATCGAAACTGGACCTGTTGGGGAGAATAAGATTTTTCACGAAATGCTAGGTTAAAAAGGAAATCTATAAGATAACTTAGGTGACCTGAATTATTTCGATAACGGACATGAAATGTCAAGTGTTATACTTGAAAGATGATATGTACTAAATTTACTCCATAAGCGTCGATAAGTTATAAAATTATAATTAAGAGTCCTGATGTTAAATAATCAACGTTTATTAAAGTAAGATATATATGAGTTGACTCTACGACCTGTCGATCAAGACTGGAACATCTTCACGTCAAAAGTATCGAACAGAGCAGCGCTGTACCATCACATATACGAACAAATATGCTTGACTATAAAAGTAAATAGAGAACACTTTCCAACACCTGAGTACATATTTAAATATTGATACACGTCGGATATTCACTTCTCATTGAATCAATCATCATATTTTTGAATCTCAATATATAATTGGATTCAATTTATTTTCTATGCGCCTTGAGTTATAAAAAAATAATCATGAAAAGTCATTCATTAACACACAATTTAAACTTATCAATACTGCGCTAAAATTATGTTCATGTCCAATCTTAATTCGGTTAATTTCCATGCCTCATCGACTAATGAATCCTGTCCAGACGCGAAAAAAATAACGAAGAAGGTAAGAGTCCTTCAATTACAAAGCGTACCATCCCGCTCTCGTTTTTATCTAAAGGCGGCAAATCTTTTTGCTCGCCAAGCGACAAAGAAGTTATTTCTCATCAATTTCTAAGTAAATAAACCTGTTATTCCTTTGAGCTCGAAACGCTCAAGCTCTCCCACCTCAAGAGAATTTACTACTCGGTAAAATCCTTTTATCACAAAAGCGCCGTTTTTCCGACTGCGCGCGCGCTGCTAGAGTAAATCTAGCCGCGGTCCTCTCCTCCTCTCTAAGCGCCGTGCACAAAGAAACAAAAGAACCAAAAAAAAAGAAAAGAAAACGTATACGTATAGGGAGGCATAAAGGCGTCGCGGTAGCAGAGAAGACAAAAAAAAACGTAGCGTATATAACTCGCGCACTGGCTCGCGTTCATCGCTAAGTACGCGAACTGAGTAGATTGAAGGCTGAATAATTGAGACGTGCAGGAGAGCGCCGCGAGGGACTGCAGCCGCGGAAAAGTCGGGGATATGTGCGAGGGCTCGTAAAATATCCAACTAAAGGCCAAAGCTCCCGGGACGTCTAAGGAAGAGAGCAAGCCCACTCGCAAGGATACATATAGGATACATACGTATATACCTTTTCTACTATTTCGGCCTCGATCAATCTCGGTTTATTTTCGACGCTCTATATACGCTCTCTCTCTCTCCCTCGGCCGGTGTTTGTCTGCTCGTTCTATTAACGCCGTCGAATATACGCGGCGCAAGGAGTCCTGCGATTTTATTCATCAAACCGTTATACCTATATATAGATCCGGCTATCGGATAATCCGCGCAGGGTACGAACACGGCGTGGAGACGATCGATAGGAGCGTCCGGCCTCTTTCCTTTCCTGCTCTCCGCGCGCTAGCGTAGGGTTCCATTGTTTTCGCCGGCCGCCGCGGCCACGAGGTTATTAGGTTCGGCACTCGATTCATCGCTTTACTCTTCTCCATTGCTCCTTCTTTTTTCATTCTCGCTCCCCTGCGCGAGCTCAACGTTTGTAGAGCGTGCGCGAACCATTGTTCCGAGGATACTGATACGCGAGTAAAGCCGGCCTGCGAGTCCTGTCGTTTTCACGAACGTCATTTCCGGAAGACGAGGGGTCGCTGTTTTTCTGATCTTTTCATGCTAATGTGCTGATTATTTTCACTAGTTTAAATTCACTTTTTACCTTTTTCAATCATCGGATGTGCTTGAGTAATGAGGCTGGATTGTACCGAGCTGCAAATGAGCTTGGATATGGACGTTTCCTCAACGGAATCAGCAATATTATAGAGGTTTGAATGACACGAGGAAAAGTATGGTTGGGAATAGACGTAGAAATTATCTTAAAACGGCTTTCAGATGTTTATTTTAATTTCTAGAAAGAAAGCTGAAACGAGAATCGCGAATGATCGCTGTCTATCATGACTGACTTTATCATGTTCGCAAGAAATCAAAGTTTACGTTTAATCAATTTCACGAAAAACCTGGGTAAATTAAGAGCAGTATTTAACGTTGAGTTTAATTAACGTTAGATTAAACAATTTTATTGAATACAATCTCTTCGGAAAGAAGTAACCAGATCCCACTGGAACTGGATCTACTTAATGAGATTTACATTTATCTGATAAATTTATCCTACTATTAACTAAATAAATTAGACTTTAGTCGAATTTAATTATAAGAATATTAGTGAGAAATAAGAATAAATTTTGATGGAGGTATAAACAGACTTAAAGTTTAGTTTCAAAATTTATGGATCGCTTGTTTGGATAATAGTTACCTTCTTGAAATCGGATATAAAAGTTCAATTTATTCAGGATTTGTTTTTGTTATTACAAGAAAGGACTGTTTTGATAGAGCGCAGAAAGATTTTTCTTAGATAAAACTTACTTCTACAGATTTCCGGCTTTTATACGCGGCTCTGTTGACTCTCGAATTGTTCTACTCATTGAAATTCATAAAATCCATTCAACTGATTTCTTAGAACGTGGATTATCTTTAAACCATTGAGGCTAAAATCTTTAGAATTCTAACGTGAGAAATGTAATAGCGTACAAAGTAGGTTGGACTTGAAATAACAGACACCTACAACGCTATAGAAGAGCGCTTTTACGAAGCGAATGGTTGACTTTATCGGTGGTATTAAAGAAAATGATAGCTTATTACAATATTTGGATACAGGCTAACGTATGTAAATATAGAAAAGCCAATGCAAATGAGCGAGAAAAAAGGAGTGAAACTCAGCGAAACGTATTATAAACTCGTGGATCTATATGTTTTGCAAAATTGCAAGTGAATTTTGAGCGGCATAATTTCTAACATTGATACAAAAAGCGCGAAAGTTTTCGAATATTACTTTGCAAATGAACTTTCTATTCCAAGTATAAATCCTGCAGTTTTTCCTCTTTTCACTCGAGGAATTAGGAAGTAATGAAAAATCACGCGAACCCACTACATCCTCGAGGAAGCACTAATTCAAAACCATCATCCAACAGACCAATCAATTTCTACTCAACACTCTCCAACATTCCCAGCGTCACGTCGAGTATAACGATCATAAAAAAATCAAACTCCACTCTTCCCCATCCCTCGAATCTTCGCTTAGTTCTGCGGAAAAATCTCGGCGATAATTTCAACCTCGAGCCTCGCTGAATGGAAGAGACGAGCCCACGTTCACGGTCACGTACGCCCGAGACATTCACCTTCGCGCGAATCGCTCGACTGTGTATACGTGTATACACACCGGTCGGACGAGTATAGTCGGCCGCATATAACTGTTTTAGCGCCGGCTAGTCGATCATTTACATCTCGTTGAGCGCGTGGGATGCAGAGTCGCGCGAACTGGTTTTTATCGATGGGTAGGATCGGCTGAGATAAGATAGGATGTGGAACTTTTCTAATGAAGATGTTGGAAGATAAGAAGTCAACGGTAGCGATTAAATCTTAATATATGGAGGCTAGCTTCTCTGAGTGAGAAATGTAGATCAAAAAATTATTAATTAGTTAGAAGATATGTTTGATTAATAGAAGGCAAATTGTTGTGAATTAAATCAGTAGATAGAGGACAGACTATGGTCAGGCATCCGAGTATAGATTTGTAAGGTCTAATTAGAGTTTTTCTATTCAATTACTTTAAAAAACTTTTTTAATTAATCTAAAATATTGTATAATGGCCATATCTGTAATCAGTAATTACGTAATGTACTAATCGTCTTAAACGAAATTACGTTTTTTGCCAATACCGTCTAATAGACATACCAAATTCGTAAACCCTTTTATTTTTTCAATCAAGCTAATACCAAAATTACAGCTTACTAATCTCTTCACGTTCGAATGCTACCAAAACTCCCGAGGGCTCGAAAGTATTAAGAAACAATAAATTGCTCCGAGCGCCAGATCTCTAATACCTTAAAACCGATCGTTAAAAACAATCGCTCTTTTCATCTGCGGCAAACTTTTTTCGTAACTATCCCCGGCATCCTTGGCGCGCTTGGCAATCTCAAAAATTTCGCATAGCCCTCCCTTTTTTCGCGCTCGCGCTCTTACAGCCAAGCTCGCAGGCGCGATATCGGTTACTGGGTCAGTGAAACTGCCTATTGGCCTCGATATATAATATCGGCTTCACCCACCGAGCGATGAAAGTATATAATGTACAGCTACAGGTATACGAGCCGCGCGCGCGCGCGGTGCGTTTTCTAATGTGTGTATAGCTCGCGCCTTGTTCCGTCGCGCGAAATTGCGCAACAAGCGCCGGCCTCGGGAAAAAAGCTTTTTCCGTCGTCATAACGCCGGTTACGCCGCGAAAACTCTTCCTCCGAAGGGAAATTACCGAGCGAGCCTTTTACCGATTAATTCGTTTGTAAATTTTAATTGCCGCGGGCGAATTTTTTTCCGCCAGCTACCGGGCCGTTTAATCTTGTTTGCTCGTGGGAAAGCCGAGCGTGGCTTGTGGATTAGGAAAAATGACTTATGAGCCTCGCGATCAACGGTTAATTATGAAAGAAATTTTTTCTTTTTGAAAAATAGTTAAAAGGCCGGCAGTTCATATTTGCTCCGACTTTTTTAATTAATGCATAGGTTATTACTTTGGCTTCAGAATTTAAGTAATTTTAAGAGTTCAGCTTGATACAATGGAAAAATAAATAGTTTTAAAATACTTTTGAATATTATAAATTAATTTAAGAGAAATATCTAAGCGCTAAAACAATGAAGAGATTACTCGAATGTTTATCGAAGCTTGCTTACTTTGCGATGTATTAACTTTTCCCCGCAGAATTTTTTGTTGAATAGAGCAGCGATTCTTATTAAAACAGAAAGATGGAAGAAATTTCGATCCTGACATATTTGTCTTTTGTTCAGCTATTGATATTTAAAATTCAAAACTTTAAGCTGATCGAACTTCTTGCAAGTCCAAAAAACACATCTCGCTAAAAAAATCCGATTCAGCAATCTTATAACAGAAATAACAAGAACAACGCACAATACGTGATTTGAACCATTTAATTTCACGAATAAAAACAAAATTATTGCAGCTCAGCCAAAGTTACTACTTCTTCTTTCTCTCTTTTCTTCCCACCCCCTCAATTCCATTTTCTGGAAGAATGACCAAAGCTCTATTAAGTTACTCACACCCGTCGCCTCGTCGCCTCTTTGTTCCTATCCACTCTTTTTTTCAAACGGACTTGCGGTCAAAAAATCCGATTCAATCGAAACTGTGCTCGATCACTAAAAGCGTGCGCGAGCGCGCTAGTGCGAAAAGCTCGCGGTGGATACGAGAAAACCCGTCTTACGAGCGAGGAGCGGACCTCGCTGGCCGCCAGGAAAGTTAGAATAGTTCTCATTTCTGACATACTTTCCTGGGCGTTTAAAGTCGTTTGGGAGATGCCTCGCACTTTGCTACTGGTCGATCCACTTCGTGCCCGAGACAACATAAATCTTATGGCGTTGTAAAGGAAATTGTCCGACGCGCCTGTAAACATTTTAGTCGTTAATTAAAACGGGGGAAGAAAGGCAAAAAGGAAAAAACAGACGAGCATGGAAGCGCGCCGGAGACGTCGCTTCGGGAGAGATGCGAGATTGGCCGATTAATTTACGGCGTGAAAGTGTTTGAGGCGTTTAAACAATTCACAAAGGGAATGCGCGCTACTGCACGGCGTGCTCTGCCAGAAAAACATTCCAAAGGGACAATAACGTTATTTCGTTAGTAATTCTACAAGTGTCTTTTTATTTTTAATACTAGTTGTAAACAGCGATCAAAATCGAATGTAAATGTCGGTCCTGCATTTGTCATAATTTCGCGAGACTTTATAAAGAATTTAATTAATTGAATTTTTTCACAGAAATTAATTACCTGACAGAGTGAATGATGCAAAAGGCAAACTATTCCGATTAACAACTGAAAATTACATAGCTAATTAATAAAAAGTGCGTGTTATAATGAAAAGCGTAATATGTCTCATTAACGAAGACTCGGTGACATTATTTGAATGATCATGACTCCACATTGTCTCGACTATCAATAGCTCTGTGGAAATCCATTGTACCGGAAGCTTTTTGAATCTCGTCTGCTGATGAAGCTTTCATCAGAAGCGAGCAACATTCAGCTATATATAGGGGACGCACGCGAGGCAGCGCGTCATATTCAGTATTAATATCAAATATCAATCACGCGACAGCGACGTTTAAATATTAATCAACGGCGGTCATCGACTATATGTGATTCCATTAAATTTGAAAGCTCGAAAGCTACTGCCATGTATAAGTTGGCCCCATTAATCTTTCAAAAATTTTTGCCCATTTGTTCGCGTATTTCGCCGTTCGCGCCATAGAGAAGATAAAAATCTATACGACGGACGAGCGGTGTTTTGTCAATTGTTCGATTCAATCTTTCAAAATTGAGATACCTGACAAATATAGCCCACTCAAAAATTTTTTCATCTGTAAAATATAATGCCGCCTTTCATTTGTTTTTCGCGAATAACAGCCGACACAAGAAAAACCACCAAAAAAAGCATAGTTTCTCGAGCGAGTTCTAACGATCGAAATTTTTTTATGACTGAACCTGACACGTGCCGTTCCATATATTACACGTCTAAGCACTCACGGGCTCGCGCGTATAATTTCCGCAGCATCAGCAGCAGCAGCGTGGGCAGAGCACTGAAAAACGGCCATTTCCGGCTTTATAACTCGTGCGCCGGAAAAGCCCGCCAGTAAAAAAAAAAGTCAAGAGAAGCCCGGACGAAGGAGAAGAATCGACAGGAGAAGAAAGAGAGAGAAAGAGAGAGAGAGAGAAGGATCCGAGCGACAAGAAGTGCGCTCGCGAGAACCGGACACGCGTCTCGACGTATTTGGCAGGGAGAGGCGGCTGCAGTCGCAGCGCGGCGACTTTCTCCGAGAGATGCACTCGCCGGTCCTCCCGAAGAAAGTATATCGCGAGAGTGACCGGCTCGATTTGAGTTTCAAGGTTGAAGCGGAGAGAGGCCTGTATATGCGGGAGGAGGGGGGGGGGCGCAAGACACGAAAAAAAAGCGACGATCTCGTCCGGCCGATTGTGAGACTGTAAAAAAGTACTTTCTACAAGGTGCGCGCGCGCGCGCGTCGACTTTTCGATGAATATCAAGTTTGCAGAGCGGGAACCGGACAGCCGGCTGGCTTTTTTCCCCCTTTGATTTTCTGTAAAAAGAAGGCAAGACACGATGGCGGGATAAAAAAGGAGATATCCCCTGTGAGCGAGCTATTAGATTAATGTGATCGGGTGACGCTTAGCGCAACTAGGTCAGATGCATTCGTTTATTGGTGAGATACGCGCGCCAGCGTAGCGCAGAGTGGCGCCGAAATCGAATATGGCGAGGTCGATTATATCTTTTCCGGCTGATCGATCGCTCGTAAAATTTGGCGTTTATGGGGAGCTAAGGGGAGGAATAAATGCAAACGGGAAGCGGGATATTCGGCTTCTTTTGATCTTGATGAGAAAGAGACTTTATGGCTTTCGGTTACGATAGTTGTTCCGCTGGGCATTATGGAATCTTAGAAATAAGTTTAGGTTTGAAATTTTAAACAATTTTTTTTATAAAAAACATTTTATTAAATTAATTAAAGTGTAATAATAATGATTGGGCAAAATATGTTATTAATTTAATAGAAACAGGGTAATAGAAATTTGTCAATATTTATTGGGATACAACTTATCGTTGTTAATTTAACGTGCTGCTAAAACAACAAATACGTAAACGTTACATTAATTAAAATTGTTATTTTAAAACAAATAAATTTATTCTTTTGTATATAAAAAACATATACTTTTATTGTAAACTAAATTATGCCCTTTAGCAACTAAAATAAAAATGAAACTTTCGTATTATATTACAAAATTTATAACTATGTTGTTAAACATTTTTCTATGGCTAATAATATCTGAAATTGAAAAAATACTGTTTTTATGTAAATGTCAATAATTACTTTTGTTTTAGTTAAAATGAAAAGTAATAATTGTTTAATATAGTAAATACTTCACAATTTTTCATCACAATTTAATTTCAAATATATGTTACTCTTGTGATAAAATAATGTAAAATTTTAATTATATAACGATAACCTGTAATAAATGTGAAGTTTAAAAGTGAAACTTTTTTTACTACTAATCTTTTATAAGTATTCGTGACTTAATCCTATAATAAATATTGAATTAATGTTTTAGTGAAATTAAGAAGTTAGTATTGTCATAATTTATCTTGAAAAAGAAATGCCCACCTCAAACCTATTACCATAACTATTTATTTTCGAATACATTGAATCTTTAGTTAATTTTGTTCTTTTGTTATTATCACTAGTCTTACTTTATCAAAAATTTGAATAATTAATTTTGTTACTATTAAAAAGTAACGTATCATAATAGGTTATTTTATATTGTATTAAAAATGTAAAAATTATTTTTACGATAATAATCCAATAAATTAATCAATTCATTCAATCCACTTATAATGCTGCACTATACCATGAAACTTCATTATCATAAAATACTTCAAGAGCCGACAAAGCTGATAAAATACCAAATTTTACACTGCTCGCAGCACACATGCATTAATATCCGCGACGTCGAAAAAATTTTGTAAAAAGCAGAAGCAAGAGGCCCGTGCATCGTTAAAATAACACTGGATAACAAAATAAGTTCAGTCATTACCACCGTGCGGAGGAGCAGCGTCATGTCCTCCCGTTTAACGCATGAACCCTTCAGTCGCACCAGTCTCTCAAGGAAAACGATACCGATTTTTCTTCTCAAAATCAAATCCGCAAGCTCGTTCCGTTTCTTGCTAATCTCGAATAGCGCAACAATGAACTAGCGCGCAGTCTTCTCGGATATCCTCGTGTCACACTCGGCGCTAAGCGACCGGTCTAGCAAGCGTCCGCGCGTCAACTATACTCTGCACGCCTCGGGAGCGCAGCTTGTGCAGCTGAAAGCGTCGTACTGGACCTCGGCCGGTCAGCTCCGCTCGACTTAACGCTCTCCGCGTGGAAGCTCCAGTTATCCTCTCCCCCCACTTGCTTATTTACAAGCAGGGACGATCGCCTCGCGCGGCAGATCATTTGCCAGTGGTGAGTCTGCTTCTCTCCTCCTCCTCTCTTCCTCTCTCTCTCTCTTGCAAGGCAAAAGGTGCCCGCGGAAAAGCCCCTCCAGCCGATCCAGACTTTCTCCGGTGCGCCGGTCCTTCTCCGGTGGTGCGAGCGCGAGCAACTAAAGGGGGCGTGCGGAGAAAGGAAAATAAAGGAGAGTGCCGGTAGAACGGAGAAAGGGAGTGCGTTTCTGGGGAGGAGAGGAAAATTACGGCGAAAGGACGCAAGCGACGCCGATGGCAAATGCGCCGGATGAAATTGACGGGATGCCTGAGTGGATGAGCTTAACTTGGATGCGGAATGGAGCTTCGGGGATATCGGGGCCAAGGATAAGTTATGAGGTATCGTTAATTCGCGGCTGATAAAAGTTATTAGATTCTATCTTGGTTTGCAAAAATCACAAGACATGGCGAATGTGCGAATGGGAAAAAGAGAATTTATTGAGAATTTAATGGTGAAAACCGTTAATGCGATGCATTTGAGTTCTAAAAAGTGATTAACGCTCTACAAATTGAGTTCTACGGCAGCGCTCTTACGACTTTTCGATAAATTTATTTCGATAAGTTGAGATCACGATACTTTCGTCCTGATGCGTGATTGCTACTAGAAACTCATTCAGATCTGATCGATGGATATAGAGCCTGCTCTCGTTTCGTTTTCAAGTGTGAGTATGAAACTTTTTTTTTCGAGGATGCTTGCATACGTTCGAAAATATTTGTCCCGACAAGCTTTCAGACCGGGTACTTGATTGTAACGTGTCAGCGTGCTTTCAATATTTTTTTATCTTCTTTTTGTAGCTCCTCGACGAAATTCGAAATCTGCTAAATTATGCTTCAGGCTTTTCAATTTTAAAAGATATGATCCGACGCATAGCCGTAAATCTCACATTAAAAAAAATCATGAATTCTGTAATAAGCTAACCACACCTTGAAAATGTCCATTTTGTGAATAAAAGACGCTTTGATTAGCCATAAATGCGCCGCGATAAACACATCCTCCGTAAAAAACATTATCGCACCAGTCGGCTAGAGAAAAATCGAAAAGGACGAGAGGCTGTTAAAGCAGATCTTTCATCGATAATGTCACAACAATCTGCGCTGAAAGAGAATTGCGAGCAAAAGAAAGACGAGAAGCTGAGAAAGACGCTTGCAGCTACAGCCAGACAGCCGGAGTTTGGTGCAGGAGAAGAAACGAGGAAAAAGGATCAGAGGCAAGAGGACAAGAGGAAGGCAGAATAAAGGGGAGGAGAGGAGCGCATAAGAGTCGTAGACTGCACTGGGAATCGGCTTGTTACAGAGCCTGCGCTTGTGACGAGGCGTGAGTTGAATTCGCTGAATGAAAATAAGGGAAGAGAGAAGCCTCCCCGTCGATCGCTCCGCGAGATGAAAGAAGAGCCGAGCGCGCAAGCGAATTTCGCGCATTCAGAGCTCGCCTCGTTCATGCCCCATCCTCTGAAAATGTCTTCCTTTGCGCGACGTTAAGATTTTACGGATGCAGAGGAGGGTGCCAAGATTGTCCTTTGTTGCGAGTTGTAGAGAGGCAGCGGCGTACGGTTATTATTATTCCGGTAATTGGATTCATTATCGGGCCGAGCCAAGCGATTTCTTTGTGCAGAGCGGATTTAATGGCTCGTCGTTTCGGAGCTCGAGCAAGCGGCGGACTACACAAGATGGGAAAATTGGTTTGGTTTGGTTTTTATTGGCGTTGTCGGTATCGGATTCGGTTTAACGATGGCAAATGAAGATTTATGGTTGTATTTTATTACAGCTTATATTCTAAGTGATTCATCTGATAGGTTGCGGATTGCATCTTTTTATGAAAAATTAAATTCAATAAAAATAATAATACATCAATTTTTTTTAAATTTAAAAATTTAAAAATCAATTATCGAAGCCGAAATTTAATGAAAGTAATAATATATTGATTCCACACAAATGAGCATTTTAATCGCTTAATAATTAATAATGCATGCTGTATCAAATGATTCATTCTGTAAATTCATACCGTTTTGACGGCATACCTACTTAGAGTTTTTATTGATCCCACCATAGCTATCAGGAGATGTATCTCTTCAAGAGGCCTCTCACTTAATAAATTTAAATACTTCTTTGAGCAGTAGACTCAGCACCATTCAACACCGCATTAGAATAAACACAAACCGTTTTAGGATAAATATAGACTGCACCCAAAAGTCACTTACCACATAGTCTTCAAAACATCTTCGCTCTAATCAAACAATCTCCATTTCGTATCATAAACATTTATCAAGCTGCGACAGCTACAGCCATCACTTGCAAACCTTTGCCTTTTCTCACTGTTATCTCCGGTATCCCCAAATACTCTCTTGATTGGCCTCAATTAACTTACCCAGCCAATCAATATACTTCTAAGGATATCCCGTCGAGCGCCAGAAATATATCGCGCTGGTCCGATCTAAACAGCGCCAGCTACTGCTCTCTTTGCCGGGTGCCTGAGCTTTCTTTAGCGATGCGATCTAGGCTCGCGGAGGGTCAGCTCCGGTGGTCCAGCTACTGAGGCGCAAGAGATAGATAAGGAAAGATCCGGATGGAAATAACGAAAACGGACGCTATGTGACTTTTCGTAATTGAGTACTTACGGAACTTGTGGAGGTCGGAAGTGAACTGTGTTTTAAAGAAGCATATTGTTTTTTTAGAGTATTGATCAAGTGTAATTTTAATTGATGACTTTCTTTATGCCTGAGTTATTATAGTTGATAATGATGCATTACTGTGACCTAATGGAAAGTGTTTTATGATGCTACATACACAATTAGTAGTACAACCATTATTTTAAAGTATTTATTTTTAGCTTATGTAAACAATTTCATTGCTTATCGACAGAATGAATAGTATTTGCATCTCTTGATATAGAAGCAGGAGACTTCAAAGCGTGTTCCAGATGATATCATCGAAGCTCAATCTGTGAATTCGACCCGATCAATCATTATCCTCCAAAGAAAAAAGTTGTTCCATTAAAACTAGTCGCTTTCAATTTACAGAAACTCTGATAAATACTTCCGAACGGACATGACAATATCGGCATTAAAAAAAATAAAGAAACCGAAAAACTCTTTCCATCCATCAAGAAGTCCAAACATCATCCACGTAATCAAAGTTTGCATAATAATTAGTAGAAACCATAGTCATCCCAGAGCAGCTCCTTTCTAAGCAAATTAACATTACGCCAACCTTAAAGCCGCCGGTCCGCCCGAAAGTAAACAAGCGCAATGTCTCTCCCCCTCGTAATCTTGAATCACACTTCCTAACTCGACCACCGGTTGCAGAGCAAACAGTTCAGCGGGCAGGTCCCATCCGCTCCCGTGGCTCTCTCGAAATTCGATACACGCACCGATGAGCTCGTAATATAAAGACTCTCGGAGCAGGAAACCTCGATCTCGTCATACACGTAGTCGTGTTTCTCTTGCGGGCAGCCCGAGGCATTAGCATAAACTCACATGACTGTCTCTGAAATTATGCGGGTCAATACTCGCGCGTTCGCGCTGCCGCCGAGCGGTTTAATGTTATAACCCGGCTCTCTCGCGGTCACGCAGAGCCCGCAAATCGAGATACTCGCTGCGACCTGATTCCCGGCCTTTCTGCTCCTCGTTTTCCTTTTTGCGTTAGTTATTCCAACACTTTTAATGGTTTTTGCTTTTTCTCTTTGTCTTTGCCGTTTTCGCTTTCTTTTGTCTTTTTGGCGCGAGCGAACGTCTTTTTCTTCCGGCTACGAATTTGAAGTCAAGTGCGACGGAGATGGTACAAGGGCTGACGTCATTGTTTGCTGGGGCGCTAGGTCGATGAGTCTGAAGTGATTTTGCTGGTGTTTTGCACGAACGAATTAGAGTTTCTAGTAATCGGTGACGTGGGAACGTAAATTTTGTGATTTCATAAGCGACGGGAATGTTAAGGAGTTGTGAATCGAAAGTTTTTTGCTTAATGATAATCTTTTATTTTAAAGCTTATGTTTATTGCCTTTTTACGTAACTGACTTCTTAGTTATTAAAAGTGAATATTCTGAAAGATTTATTCATAAACTTATTTTGTTAAAAGTAGTGCACTAGTTCCAGTTACGTATTTTATGTTAGATATTTATTCTCTAATTAACAAATGCATTCTAGGAAGATGTTTATTATAGCTTGCAATATTGTACCATTACACAAAATCGAAAATTAAATTACCTCTGTGAAGTAAAACAGAAGCTTTAACAAGAAAACTATAGGTGGCAAAGAGAAAAGCCGCACTTCAAATAAATAATTACAGTTCATTACGCAAAATTATTTCAAACCAAAATACAATAATTTGAGCAAAACTCGAAATAACTATAATGCGAGCTTTCTGTTTCCTTTGTCCAGTAACGACCAAATTGAATAAATACTTTTTGCGCTTATGGGCTCGTAAAAAATATATAAATGCGTGTCCCGAAACAACGCGGCATTAATTTGTCCAAATTCCGAGTTTGCACTCTCTCGCGTAACTCGATAAACACCGCTTTCCGCGAAAACTCTGCATATAACCAGAAAACAAAAGCCCGCTGTAGAAATCGAAACCCAGCATTAAACGCGAAATCATCAAACTCATTAATATCATAATAGCAGAGCGGCCTCTCTTCCAACTCTACTCCCTCAATTACTTCAAGCCGTGCATACCAAAATAA
>JAPYZA010006071.1:0-11469 GCA_030522685.1 Eupelmus azureus | reverse complement strand
GTCGTACGTAGGTACTTGAGGATGGGAATGAAAATGGGAGCGATGAAGTATATGTTTTATTCTTCTACAGCGCGAAACGCATATCCGTCCGTTTGAGCAACGATTTTTGTAATATAATCAGTTCAGATAATAAAAACAGGATGAAAGTAAATAATAAACAGTTCTAAACAACAAGCTCTAGACCAAATTTTATACATTATAAATCAGAGCGGAGATTTTGATGATTTGTTAAGTACGATGATTTATTTCCTATGCCAGAAAGACATAAAAACTGTAAAGAAATAACTAAGTAAAAAATCCTAGTTTTCTTTTATTAGAGAAAGCATCTATTTTTTTAAACATTGACTAATAATTGTAACAGGATTTAATTACAGTTGCAAAGTAGTTTTAACGTTTCTAGCATACGAAATACTCTTTATGATTCGTAAAATGATCGCATAAAAAAAAATAGAAACACTCTATATTATTTTTGAAAAAAAGATTTTTTTCAAAATGTTCAGATCTAAGTATTGAGCTCCACCTCAAGCTGTACGCGTCGGAGGACTCTTAAACCGATGCATAATCTTTAATTGTATCGATATCACAACCTCTCGTGGCCGTTGCCTTGCTTGATATCTGCGTTTTACACGTCGACTTAATCTTTCAATCAAGTGCCAAATTCCACGCGGATATCAAGCAGACGCGACGTTACCAAATCGCCCACTAGTCTTCCCCGAAACGTACAAATTGTCTGAATCCACGTGCGGCGAATCATATTTTTTCACAATCTAAGAGTGAACGGCGTAAATCATTGGGCAATTCGATTTTTCATGGCATTTAATTATACAGCGTATTTTAGAGGCAGAAAAAGTGACTTACAGACGATAAGTCGATGCGTGTGCTATAAGCATTGTAATAATAAAACTGTAGTTGATTAGTTTGTATAAATAAGGAAAATACTCTTTGTATGAATAAAGTAACTGTTTTCGAAAAACTTCGAAATATATAACATTCTTCTCTTTGTTCAATATACAGTTGAAAATGTGTGAATAATAAAATATTTGTACACAGATGAAAACGCATTTTTGTATTAAATTTTGTACACGAACTTTATTACTCAATTTTTGTATAGCTTAGAACAAAACTCGCCTTAATTATTGTACATATTTTCAACGGTATAAATTATAATAAACCCACTGTGCTTAATTCTCCGTGCGCGTATTGTCATTCAAACGAAAAACCCTTTGTCCAATAATTTACATCGCAATTTTCTTCTTGTACACAGAAAACACACCAATGCATTGTACATCCTCTCTGTTACATAGTGTCCTTATCGTTCGCCTGTCAGCGATTACCGCTAGAGGCCGAGGCGGCGATCTTGAAAAAAAGGCTATCGTTCTCGCCGAGAATTGCAACTTGCTCGCTCTCTTGCGTAACCAGCCGTTTTTTCACGTCCTGCCAGCAACTCGTGCGCGCGGTCAGACAAAAGAAGATGTAAGTAGAAGTAGAAGACGATAGACGAGGAAGGAGACGTAAGGTTGAGATAGAGGAACGGCGTTTTCGCGTTGATGCACTTGGAATATTTTTTTGGCATTTTAAAGAGCTCACAGTTGAAGGAGTGAGCGAATCGCTATTTCTTGTATTATTAATTATATTATTATTATGATTATTGTATTATCGCATATTTGGTTTATACTCGTAGAAATCAATATACCAGTGTTTACAGTACATGGTGTACAATTATTATTCCTTGTCACGAAAATTCCTCTAAAAAAAAGATAAATGATATTCTTGGAGTGATGCAACAAAAATGAATCTAAGCGTTAGCGCACGTAAACGAATGTTAGCTATATATTGTGTAAACAAAGATTATTTTTAAATATACATTTAATTATGTAAGCAGTACCGTTATCTTTTAATATAGTTATTTTTAGAAGATAATTAGTAAAACGTCGAATATTAATATTTTAAGAATTACTAGAAACTCGGTAAATTGGAGAATAAACTTCAAATAAAGGAACATAAATTTTTACGATATTTATTTTTCAAGGTTCTTTTCTCAATAAGTATTATTATTTGTATGCAGTTTCTATTTTTTGCTGAAAACCAAAGTAGTTAGCTTTTGTCTTTAGCTAATTAAAATAACAATGGAACGAACGAAAATCAATCTTTGTCATACAGATCAGCTTAAAACAAAAACACTGCGTCTTCGAAAATAATAAAACTATCCTGATGACGAAAAATAATATTATTTCTGCGCAAAATAGAAAAATAATTAATTATATTTTGCCTGTCGCCTCGACACGCGAATTTCCATTTTTAACTCACTTAGAATTTTGCAAACGCAAGAACCAAAAGCCCGACGCACGAGCTAACGCTCGAGCGCGTCTGTTTTGCAAAAAGAAACTATACATCAAGAATGAAGGAGCTTCCTTATGTAACGAAATTAGCACATACTCATATTTTGTATTAAATGGCACAGGCAACACAAGCCAAAATTAAATAAACACAGACAAGCCCGCGTCTCTTCTACCAAGACAGCGGCGAGGATAAAATTACCATTAAATCTTTAACGCGTCTGCCGATGACAAAAGAAAATAAAAACACGAAGAAACATCCGGCACGTCGAAACTAATAACTAATAAGAGTTAAAAACTGCCAACCGGTCGGCCAAAATAAAAAGCCCACGCACGCTCCGAACGGGCTAAATTTAGCGTATCAAAGTCGATCCGGAAAATAAAAACTACGAGCCAATCCAAAAAAAAGCGTATACAATTCGGCACACGCCCGAACCCAACAATCCAGTCGGCTCGTCAAACCGCTTCAACTCTATAAGTTCTGAAATAGGCCCTCTCAGCCGGTACTCTCCCCGTATGCATATTCCCCATATCCCATTCATAAATAGGAGCCGAACGCGCCATCTTGACTGTGCTAATCAAGCTAGCACCTCGCGCTCCTCGATTCTCCTCTCAATCAAACCAAAGCTCCATCGCTCAACTCCTATCCGCTCTCTCATGAAAAATTCAGGAGGCAAACCAAAGAAGGCGAGTGTCCACCTATATACACCCAAGCGGCCGCTTATTCAGAATAGCCGTTCGAAAAAAGCGCGCGCGCGCGCGCGTTCGAACAAACAGTCGTTATATCAGATGTGCGCGCTACGCTAGGCAGACTCGCGCGCGAGCGAGTAAGTACAGTGCTAGGAGACTCGGCGAAGTGTCGCGCGCGACTGACGCAGTGCACAGCTGATCGGCGAGCCCGACGGTCGTAGCGCACTAGTCGCGCCGTCTAGTCTCTCTACTGGTTTTTTACTACCCACAGAGCGCCACACTACTGTGCTCGTACACATCAGCGCGGGAGTTATTATTTTTCCTGCGCTTTGCTTTCCCAAGACGCCGAAAGTATAGACAGAACGAAGCGAGCGAGCCATGGCAGTGCCGATCCAAGTTTCCTAGCTCGAGCGCGCGCAGCTTTCCGACACACGCTCGCCCCACACTATTCTCACAGAAACACAACGCAGACTCGCTCATCGAGACATCGCTGTATATACACGGACAATTCGATGGGTGCCGTTCGGTGAGTGCGTTGATACTTTTTTTCCTCCCCCTGAATACACCCTCCCTCCCGCCCCTCGAGTTTGCGCATTGTCGATCCGCTCCTCTCTCGGCTTGTCTATTACCTACGCGCGCAGCTCGCTCTCTCAGCGGGCGGTCTCCGCTGCAGGTGTGCGTATTTAGTTTCCAAGGCGAGCGGGCCGTTATGGTGTTGCTGGATCCGTTGTTTTGAGCGTAAGCCGAGAAGTGTCGTCTAGGCGATATATCGCAATAATACGGGGCACCCTCTGCGCTTTTGACGTATACGTGCACGGCAGGTCAGGTTAGGTCGAGCTGTCGTGGGAGGATCGAAGGTTTGTTTGCTCTGCCGCGGCTGCGTAAGACAGTTCTCTGGCTTTCGATCGCGCGCGGGGCGCAATACGATGCTACCATCGAGCCGACCCTGCGATGATTATCCTCGCTGCTGTATAGGTAAAAAAAAGTCATGATTGTTTAGATCGTTGCGTATAGCTTTGTGTCTGGAACTCTGTGTGTGAACTCGCTCGTTTCTAGGTTGGAATGCGCCTGCTCCGTTTTGTCTGCGTTGTGTATGCGACAGAGCCCCGACTCCTTGAGGCTTGGATCGATTCTCTGAATGACGAGGAAGGCACGGCAGTAGCTCGCTCGACTTGCTGGATATAGGACGAGAGTAAATCAAGAATCATGCCCGACTCGGCGGAGAACAAGCAGAGCGAGAGCGAGGAGATGGAAAACGTCCGGGTTGTCGTTCGCGTTAGGCCACTAAACGGAAAGGAGTTGGACGGTCACTGTCAGAACGTAGTTGTTGTTGATTCTTTAAGTAACGTTATTACCATCCGCAATCCCAACGCCTCGCGCGACGAGCCGGCCAAAGTTTTCACCTTCGACAGTGTCTTTGACTTGAAGTCTACTCAAGTTGATATATATAACGAGACTGCGAGACCGATTGTCGACAAGGTCTTACAGGGATACAATGGCACCATTTTTGCTTATGGACAGACGGGTACGGGGAAGACGTACACGATGACCGGCTCTAAATCGTCCCCTCAGCTGAGAGGCATAATTCCTAACTCGTTTGCTCACATATTCGGACACATTGCCAAGGCTGATGGGAATCAAAACTTTTTGGTCCGAGCTACTTATTTAGAGATTTATAACGAGGAAATTAGAGATCTCTTGGGCAAGGATCAGAACCGCAAACTTGAAGTTAAGGAAAGGCCTGATATTGGTGTTTACGTTAAGGATCTTACTGGATATGTTGTAAATAATGCAGATGATCTTGATAGAATAATGACTATTGGAAATAAGAATAGGGTTATAGGATCAACAGCCATGAATGAATGCAGCTCACGATCACATGCAATATTTACAATAACAGTAGAATCTAGTCAGGTGGGGGAAGACGGACAGCAGCATGTGAAAATGGGGAAATTGCATCTTGTTGATCTTGCCGGATCGGAAAGGCAGAGTAAATCAAAAACTTCGGGTATTCGACTTCGAGAAGCTACAAAAATTAATTTATCACTTTCTACTCTTGGTAATGTTATATCAGCTCTTGTTGATGGTCAAAGTTTGCATGTACCATACAGGAACTCCAAATTAACAAGGCTGTTGCAAGATTCACTTGGAGGGAATTCGAAAACATTAATGTGCGCTAACATCAGTCCAGCAGATACTAATTATGATGAAACAATTAGTACATTGCGATATGCCAATCGAGCAAAAAGTATAAAGAATTATGCCAGAGTAAACGAAGATCCTAAAGACGCTTTATTAAGACAATTTCAGATTGAAATTGAACAATTAAGACAACAGTTAGAAGTCAATTGCCCTGAAATTTCAGAATCAGATGGAGATTCTGAAGAAGGACAGGAATTCAAAGGGATGAATTCTTCAATAAAAGACATAGAAGATATAGAGAAAGAAGATAAATCTGAAAAATATCTAGAAAATATGAACGACATTGACATGATTGAATTAAAACGCACACAAACAGAAAAAGAAGTTTTACGTGAGAAAATGCTTAACTTACAAAACAAAATACTTGTTGGAGGAGAAAATCTTTTGGAAAAGGCAGAAGCTCAAGAGCAACTGTTAGCAGCATCTGCTGCTGAATTAGAAGAAAGAAAACGGAGAGAAGAACAGTTAAAGAAAGCAATTGAAGAAAAGGAAGCAGAGAGAATTGACATAGAAGAAAAATATTCTTCACTTCAGGAAGAAGCTGCAGGAAAGACAAAGAAACTTGTAAAAATACACACAATGTTGCTATCAGTTAAAGCTGAGCTGTCTGATTTACAGCAAGAACATCAACGTGAAATGGAAGGCCTTTTAGAGGGAGTGCGAGGTATAGGACGTGAATTGCAACTACAAGATCTGATTTTAAATAGTTACATTCCAGCAGAATATCAAACATTAATTGAAAGATATGTTCATTGGAATGAGGATATAGGCGAGTGGCAGCTAAAGTGTGTAGCTTACACTGGCAATAATATGCGAAAAACCCAAAGCAATTTAACCAATGGAGAAACCAAAGATGTGATGGTCTCAGATCTCATGAATACTTATTTTTCATACATTGAACCAGTAAAACACTTGAATAAAAAAATTAGAAGTAAATCAGGAGTTCCAAGACCAACCACAGTTCATAGATTATATCGGCCAGCTAATTTATAAACTGGATAATTTAGTATGACTTGTACTTTTTATCAGTATCTTTCAAAAGTAATATTTGTATGTACACCATTCAATTGCATCACTAACAAAGTTAAAATTAAAAAAAAAAATTCTTAATACAATTAATTTAGTAATGCTTTAAAAGCATTCTTTGATTTCTTTCTATTTTTGCATTCATTCAAGTAATATTTTTCACTTTTTCAAAAGGAAACGATTTTATTATCATTACTACTTTTATGAACATAAAAGATACTTTTAATAACATCAGTATCTTGATAGAAAATCTTACATTAAGTACTAACGTAGGATTTTGAATTGACAAAAAAAGCGACGAAAAATTTAATGACGAAAACTTCGTAAGCATAAAGATAAATAATGTTTAAGCCTTTTATTGTTTTAAAATGCCGCATATTTTTAAACTGGAATCTCATGAATTTTTGTGAAATGCTTAAGATTTGATGAATTTAAATCTCCCTTTGATCTTTATTTCATGCAATTGTTTTTCTGAATTCAATATTTTTAATAAATAGTTTAAGCGGAAATCTTAATTGTAGATAAAATAGCTATTTATTTATTTGTATATATTGCGTTAAATTTTTTTTACTTCTTGAGATATTTATTTGATTACATTTGTTTTTAAGTAATAATTGCACCATTATAATTCCTGTAGATGTAAGATTTAACAAAGAAATAAAAGTATTAAATCAATTTACAACAAAATGATTACACATAAAAAAACGAAGACCTTAAAGCATAATGAGCCATAAAAAAATATTTGTTTCTTATGTATCCATTATGAATACAGTACTTGAAGGATGTTATAACATTGTAGTTTTTTAAAGATTGAATAAATATTAAACAAATTTAGGGAATTTTTCAATTAAAACTTTACCATTCTACCTGTATTTACATAAAAAAATATTTTGAAATAAAATAAAGATATTTAAAACGAATTTCACTGCGTAATTTTTTTTATAAAGAAATGTTTATATCACAATTTTTATTGCACTCTATTATGTTTTACAATAATCATTAATACTTGGCACATACCATAACGTTAGAATTTGTTTTATTGCAAATACACTATACCTTACAAAATAATAAATTTGTTTATTTTATTTCGATTTCAAAATACTTACTATAAAATATATGTTTTACTGTATATTCTTCAAAATATTTATCTGTTTAAATTTCTAATAAAATAAACTATTTAAATTATTTTCTACATCATAGAGTATCTAAACACATTAATTTCAATTTTTATTCGAAAATATTTTTTATTTATATATAAATAAATCCTATATAAAAATCATTTTTAGTTACTTCTTCTTAGTTAATTTATTTTCTTCAAAATTATATCTTTCCTCTTGTTGGCCCAATCGTAGAACCTCGCTAATAGAGCGTCGCTACTTTTGCTGCTTTGACTATTTATTACGAGCAAGGGTGGTAACTACGTTTTAATTAGAAACCCCCGTAGACAACTCCGCTAATATACCTCGCGCGGAAATGCACACACGAAACTTTCCGCGCACACACATGTATCCTCTTTCGCCGGCAAACATGCGTGCATTTCGCGACGCAAATATCTGACCGCGGTTCACTCGAGGAATTTATATTTTTTCTTTCTTTTTTCGTCAGTTAGGGTATGCTTTTATCGCCGAGTATATTTTGCTAATCGTAATTTGAATAGGTTTGTTGGTTTCTTTAAATTGTGGATACAGTATGGATGACTTCTTTATTCTCTGATGTAGTTTTTCTGAGAGCTTTGGAAATTCTTACCCTGAAATAGCAATTAATTCTCTTTAAATGAGCGTTCGATTAATTTTTCTTATACTTCATAAGCCCTTGTTTGTACAGCTGTAAGTCGTTGAAGAGTTACTATACAGTGTCTGCTGTGTTCTGTGGAAATCAATGAACTCTTTCATTCCCCGCTTTGCTTTTTCGTCTTTATCATATTCATAATTGATCAACTCTGAAAATTCTCTACAAAAATTAGAAATAAGTTTTAGACTGGTAGTATAACGACAGACAAATATTTAAATTTAAAAATTAATAAAAGTTGATAGATTTTATAATAAAATAAATGAATATTTATAAACAATATTCATTTTTAAATTTAGTCAATTCCTCGATAACACATACCAATGGTTACGACTCTGGTAGAAAATTGTTTTTTATCCGTTACTTATTCGTTAAAGTAGGAATATTGCAACGGTATAATAAATTTGTATAATAGTACTTTTACGATTAGAAAAAAGTGTTATGCCAACTTCAGAGAAGTAAATTGATCTTATTCCGGTCAGAATTTCTGGTCAACAAAATTAAAATGACACTTATCAAAAATTTTGGAAACGCTTTGAACAGAATATCTAGATAAGTGTCATTTTAACGTTGGTTGGCCAGAAATTCTGCCCAGAATATGGTCAATTTTCTACCATGAAATTCACAAATTTAAAAAAAAAATCAAAATTTACCCCCCTCAATCTACCTTAAATACTCTTATATTCATCCCAATCAAACGCAAGGAAGATGAAAACGTCCGTCACGTCACCAACCTTTCAAGCCAGCTCCTCTGAAAATCTCCGCTCATTAGCCGCACTCTCGCGAGTATCACTCTCGTCTCTTTTCTCGCGCCTCGTCGTCGCTCTTATACTGTCTTCCACTCCGTCAGGATTAACCCGAGTATTTCGCTCACGCGCCGTCGACGAGCTGATGTAAATGTAAACAAAAAATGACTATTTAGCTGTGTAAACTCGGCTCGTAAGAAGCGCAATGAAGAGTATACAGTCTCGGCGCGGGAAATTAATAATTCGCGCTCGTACGTATACGACGTCGCGCTTGGCTACGGGCCAAATCCGGATTCTTCCGCGTCGCTTTGAGTGAGGCGATTTTTTGCTTTGATTTTCTATCGCGGTCGTGAGGTACTGCAGTGGGATTGGACTTTTCGTTTTGTCTGCGATGGGTTGAAAAGAATGCAGGTTTTTTAAAGATGTTCTTAAGGGTACACGTATATAAATAGTTTTTGATTGAGAAGACTAATGTTGTTTAGTAATAAAATAGAAAACAGATTTTTAATTTTCTAGAAGCTAGTGTCGTAGTTAAAGTTTCTTAAGCAAAGAAGCAATAATTGTAAAATGTAAAAGGCTTCTAAATGCTAATTAAGATCTCGAATGTTGCTTGTTTATGATTATTGCATTTCAGATTATTAATACCTTCAGCTAAATTCTCGTAGTTTAACTCAAAAAGAAAAATATGAGCCTGAACAGAATAAATTAGAGACAGGGCACGCGTAATTTAGAAAGGTGTTTGAGAGAAATTACAGATTAAAATAAGATGCAATTTTAATATAAATCAGTTAATGATAATTAAAAGAAAATTATTAACGAATTGAATATTTTTTAATAAAACAGCAGAATAAACGGAATATATTTCTCTTTTATAAAAAACAAATTTCTTACACTTAATTTTGTTCAATACTTTTTCAATATATTCCTTTAAATATTTATACATTATCTGATTACTTTTGTTTCTCCATATCACATGTTCAATCAACTATTTTGGTTTCTTTATACACACCATAGTATCGAACTTATCCCGAAACAATCATTAAAAAAACTTATAATACCAAAATTATTATTTACTTTAAGTCGAGTAATGATTTATATTATTGTACTACGCGTGCATTGTAACTTTTGTCGAGTCATAGTTAAGAAACTACGTGTTGTCCCAATAACGTCGTCTGCAATCGTACGCGTTGTAGTTTCTAATAAGCAAGCTTTAATCGTACTTACAAAAAGGTTCTGCCATACTAAGTGCAAGAATATTGATTTACAGGATCGCATTACGGAGAAGCCATTGAAGGTCATGCGTGTCCTAGTTGCATAAAAATAATAATACTCGTATCATTTTCGAGCTATGCGCTTTAACATAATATATATATATTTTTTTTAACTATTAAAAAAAGCTTTTGAGCTCTAAAAAAAGATTCTGTTTCATTTATTTCATTTATACGAAATAAGATTTTGCAATCGAGAATCGCATACCAGACTATGGGTTAACGATCCAGCGGAGTATGCTAATGAGAAAGGTCGCTTATTTCGGGCCGTTTGTCTTAAACATAGAGTGCACATTCTCAAGTCTGTCTCGCTAAAAATACTAAATCATCTAGATACAACATGAAGAACAAAGCACCATCAAATTTGCATTAGCAAAGACTGAATCCTTAATTTTCGAGGTTCAAAGAGCGCGAAGAGTTCAAAAATAAAAACAATACAGAAAGCATCCAAAACGTCCCTGCTACACATCAGTCCACTCCCCTTAAAAAAAAATTCAATAAAAACCACCAACTAACCACAACTCATCAATCACCCCTCCAACTCCTTTAATCAACCCACCGCACCAACCACACAAACCTCTCGTCTTCAAACTCTCCACCACACACACATGCCCGTCGCATTAACGTCAAGACGATATCCGCACGCTCGCTCTCTCACGTACTCAAAGAGAAGCGCCGAAAGACGCGTAAGAATGAAGCACGTGCAACGGCTAAGGGAGGGGGGTCGCCCGGCTAATTATGCGGCTAGGCGCGCGTGCGGTGGCATGCGCGGCCGCATATCAGCCGACAGGTGTCCGCCCTTGCGCCCGCGCTCCCCTCGGCCTGCGCTATAGCAGTGTCTTGCCTATATATTGGCGCGCTTCAAAAATGGGTCAGCGGGGTTATAAATACGGAGGCCCGCTGCGCAGCCTCTTCCGCCTGTTGATTTAATGTGGTTCAAGTGAGGCTTTCTTCGACTTCGCCGGCTTTGGGCCGATGCGCTGCCTGTGGCTTGCTGGTTTTGGTGATATAAGGGAGTGTGTGGGTGGATGGATGGGTTATTTGTTTGTGGCTATAGTTGTGGGTTTTGATATTTTAGGCGAGGTTTCGGATACTTAGGTTTTTGATTCGGGTTGGTTTTTGCAAGTCGAAAGGCTTTGGATTGGTGGTTTATTATTATTACTCTTGTCAGTATTTTGTGGTTAACATAGCGTTACTAAAAATTTTGTAAGTAATGAATCACCTCATAATCGCGTACGATGGATTTATTAGAAAATAAAAATAGTCTGTTCAATTTTCTCGCAGTTATTTAAAATTATTACAATCGCTGCCCAATATTCGAAGAATACATCGAATGACATCATTCCAAACAATCTTTCTTTCCTTTCCAATCGCGATATTACATTCTAATAAAAAATGAAAAAAAAAACAATC
>JAPYZA010006070.1:0-11469 GCA_030522685.1 Eupelmus azureus | reverse complement strand
GAAAGAATGACAAATTAGGGAAAATAACATTAAAAAATCGATAAGTAACCTAAAAAAGTTATAATATAACGAAAAACCATTTCAAATAATGGCTATTTTCAGAGATAAAGGGAAATTTTTGATAAATTAAGTACTACTATCGCAGAATCTCATGAATACGACGTTAAACTAAGGAACAGGGATCCAAATAATTAATTAAAATCGAGGAATTAATTCCAAATAAGTAATAGTTAAAATTTTAATCTTTAATTAATAATTTAGTTTTTTAAATTATTGATTATTTCATAATTTGAAATATATAATTAAATTTTTAATTATAAACCTAAAGAGTTGAAGATTAAAATTTTAATTATTATTTATTTGGAATTAATTCCTCGAATTTAATTAATTATTTTCAACTCTGCTAAGGAAAAGAAATTTTAAAATTTCGAAAATTAACGCAAAGAAGTAAAAAAATAACATAAAATCCTCTGAAATAAAGACTATTTTTGCTGATAAAGGGGGATTACGATAAATTAAGCATTAATGTCGCAAAATATCATGAATGAAAAGCCCTCTAAAATAACGGCTATTTTTATAGATAAGGGAGGATCTTAGATATATAAAGCACAAATATCGCAAAATATCATGAAAACGACGTCAAATCGAGGAAAATGACATGATAATATCGAAAAATAACGCTAAAAAGTAAAAGATAACGTGAAATCCGCTGAAATAACGGCCGTTTTTAGATATAAAAGGGCATCATTGATAATTTAAACACAAATTTTGCAAAATATCATGAAAACGGCGTTAAATTGGGGAAAATAACATGGAAATGTCGAAAAATAACCTAAAAAAGTAAAAAAATAACGTAAAACCCTCTGAAATAACGGCTATTTTTTATGACAAAGGGGAATTTTTGATAAATCAGGCATAAATATCGCAAAATATCATGAAAACGACATCAAATCGAGAAAAATTACCTAAAAATTTCGAAAAATAACGTCAAAAAGTAAGAAAATAACGTAAAATCCTTTGAAATAACGGCTACTTTTGGAAATAAAAGGGGATCTTTGATACATTCAGCACAAATACGGCAAAATATTTTTAAATTTAAGTTATCGAAATTAAGTAAGTTCTTAACGGAGAAAACGTTGATGTGTTTGTAGTTCTCTGATGATGTGTTGTTGTTCAAGCAAATCGAGGAAAATTACCTAAAAATGTCGAAAAATAACGTAAAACCTCTCAAAATAACGGCAAATTTGGAAATAATGTACTTAACTTCTTATCGTAAATTCTTACACACGGCGGCGGCGGAATATTTTTATAATATACATATTCCTATATAGTTTTCCTATTTTTATATAGTTATATGATGAATTCTAAGACGTACCCCTCACTTCCTCCTTAATTTTTGGACCTCCCTCCTCCCCTCTTCACATTTGAACTTTTCACGAAATAAAGTAAAATTTCTCATTTAGTTGGTATTTCTAACCGAATTAATTATTTAATGCACCCACCAATCTCCTCTCAACTCCTCCCTCATTTTTCACTTTGATCATTTAAAAACCTCCTCCTCAGCCCTCCTCAGCTCCCCTCCGAAATTGACCCTCTTTTAAAATACTTCAGCCAGTTGCTGTTTTTAACTGAATGAATTATTGAGTGTACCCTCGTCAGCCCCCGCCCCTCTCTCAGCTCCCCATTCAATTATCAAATTACTCTTCAGCCTCTTATTAGCTCCCCATCCCATTTTTCCGCGCACCCTCTCTCAAAACAATGTTGAATTTTGTATCTAGTTGATGTTTTTAACCTAATTAATTTCTTTAATTAACCATCTTTTTCAGAGCTCTATTTTTATTTGGTCTTAGCATCTCCCTATATTATGTAGTTGTATTATGAATTTCAAGTTATTTTTAATGTTATACACGGTGTTTTTATACGATAAAAAAATTTGCCGGATTTCATGCTAAAAAGCACGTACGTAGTTTCGTTCCTCGAGCATCAAATAACTTAAAACTGTTAACCCCAGAATCGTAGCTGCTCCTTTTTTCGAGATATCCTTACAGAAAGGTTATTTCTTGGAAAGTCATGAATTGATGTAATAAATAAGTATTGTAATGAATTTAAACTTGATTATATCAATTTCACAAGTAATTGCAATATGTAATTGTATGATTTTGCGTAAGTAGAATATTAGCGAAATGCCTAAATAAATTTATTAGTTAAGTTTTCGTAAAAAAATATTAATAATAATTAGAAAACCAAAGCTAAGAGCGAAGAAAATTTGAAGACTGCTATTTTCTCGTATCGCAAAACTTGTATAATGTCATATTGAAGAATCTGACTGTATATTTACATTCGAATATATTCCGCACCGTTTCCAAGATTCGCAGCTACTTATTAAACCTTGTCTATATTTCCCGATTATTATATTCTTTCGTTCGTTTTTACAATCAGTTGCTCGTCCGTAGTCGTTGTGAGCACGCGGATTCAACTTATATCAAATGTGCTTCTACAAATAACCGACATTGAATAGTTTTTAATTTATTATTTGTCAGTCGAGTCAACGGAGATAATGTTAATTCGATTTCACACATTTCATATCCGCAAAAATTGAAAGAAGCGATAGTTGAATTTTCATCACTTCATATATGAAGTGTGTTAAGCATTTTGTTTCGAAGAAAATTAATTTTGTTGACTTGATTGTTTATTTAAAAAATTATAAAGTGTATTAAGTATTTCATTTCAACGTAAATTAATTTTGTTGACTTATTTGTTTATTTAAAAATTTTTTTTATGGGATCAGTCATGTCACCACGTCCTTGTCGTTGATCCTGGGTTAAAAGCTAAGAGTGGCATTTTAAATAATCGACAATTTACTTTTGAAATTTAAATAATCAAGCTTAAACTCATTAAAATACTTATTTATTACATCAATTCATGATTTTCCAAGAAATAACCTTTCTGTAAGGATATTTCGAAAAAAGGAGCAGCTACGATTCTGGGGTTAACAGTTTTAAGTTATTTGATGCTCAAAGAACGAAACTACGTACGTACTTTTTAGCGTCAAATCCGGAAAACTTTTATACGTATAAAAACACCGAGTACAATTCCTCACTTTCCCTCTCGACAAAATTGAATATTATTTTTACTGTGAGATTTGTGATAATAGTGAAGTCACCGAATTTATATTCGGTAAATAGATATAAATTAAGAAACTGTAATATAACCAAAAGTTTTACAAAAATTTACAAAAATAAATAATAAATCTAACAATAATATAATCGTTGCAGAAAAAAAATGTTATAAATTATTTTATAAATATTAAGGGAGTACAAAACCTTCAAAACCGTCAAAAAATCGATATTCGTTTTACTGCTTCTTTTGATAGGAAATGTATCGTAGAATAAGCCAGAAGAAGTTTTTTGACCTATCTGATTTAATTTAAACAATTAATGATATGTTGTTTTAACTCATCTTTTGTTAATTTTACTATTTTTCGATTTTTCAACAATTTATACCTGAAAGAATTTAAGCACAATAAAAAATTATTTTTTTACTTATTTTGAAAAAAAGAATATTGTTAATCAATCACGAAAAAGTTCCCTAACAAGATCTAATTTTATTTTTATTTTTTTTAGCTGCATTCCCTCTTACAAAATGGACCATATTCTGGGGAGAATTTCTGGTCAACAAACGTTAAAATGACACACACCTAAAATTCTGTTCAAAGAATTTTTAGATAAGTGTCATTTTAACAATTGTTGACCAGAAATTCTGCCCAGAATATGGTCAATTTTCTACCAGAGTTATGATATATTTTTAACTAAATTTTTATTAAATTTTTAGTATTTTCTAGATTTTTTTAAAATTTAAATGAGTTAAAATATATTTTTTATTTTTTATTTTCACAGAATATTTATCACAGAATAAGCTTCAAAAAGTTTTACATCGATATCTTATTTTGTTTCGATTTTATAAGAAAAATAGTAGATCGTATTTATTCAGGTAATTTTTAAAAATTTGAATTCATGCTGCCACGCTTACGCGATAGTTCGGTTCATACCGTTTTATTCTGTTAATGTCAATTGCAACTGCTCACATCTACAAGCGGTCGATTTGTGGTTACTTTGTTTCTTTTCATTGCCGATAAAATGAACATTGATATTTGCAATTTAATTAAAATTATTAGTTTTGAATATTTTTCGCGGTTACGAGTTTTTCGCGTTCATAAAAAATTGAGTGTTAGTTGAAAGTCTAAATTGACATTGTATGACTAGAAGTTTTAAAGATATTGTGCAACAGTAGAAGAGATGCAAAAGGTAGATTATTAAGTTTCAATCAAGATCAGAAAGACTTTTCAGGAAGAAGTGAGAAGAGAACAAGAAAGTTTAATGGTCATAGAAATGTAGAAAGAGATTCGCCTGAAGCAAAAAAGAAGTACGCCCGCAAATTTTTCTTCAAAATTGAAATGAACGGAAATTTCAAGTTCAGGGACGAAAAATAGAATTGTTTATATTAACATTCTTTATCCTGAACTTGAAAAAATTGTATATTATAGTGTGTCGTGACAAGATATAATTTTTGGAGTCAGAAATTCAAGGACTTGAATTTAAGGTAAATGTGCAGTGCAACAAGTGTGGTAAGCTGTAAACTCAAACAAGAGAGTTGGACCTATGGGAAATGCTCGTGAAGTGAACAGGGGTAGTGTTGTTACTGCACGTGCATTTGGATTTGAGCTTGCTAGCTTATCCACCTTTTGCGGCGTCATGGATCTTCTAAAGCCTATTGCACAGTCAGCTTTTGACTCAATAAACAATCAACTGAGTAAAGTAAGTGAACAAGCGGCAGAAGAATCCATGATTGAAGCTATTAAAGAAGAACTTGATGAGACTCCTAACAGTGATGGATTTGTTGTTCCTGGTAATAGCTCGAGGAGAAAAAGAGGATTTTCTTCATTATAAGGAATAGCGAACATCATTGGAAACGAAACAGGAAAAGTCATTAATCTTACTATTAAGATCAATTTATGGAAGGCCTGTGTACAGTGAGAACAAAAACAAGGAACATCAACTTATTTAGAATGGCAGGAGACTCATGATCCGGACTTTGCACCAATCTATCAAAGCAGCACTGGAAGTATGGAAGTAAAAGGTGTATGTGAAATGTTCCAGTATCCAAAAGACAAGTATGAAGTAAAGTATGAATACTTTATTGGAGATGGAGACTCAAAAATTTTCAAAAAGTTTTCTGGAGCTAAGCCGCATGGAGATGGACTGATCGTCAAATAAAAAGAATGTATTGGTCATATCCAAAAGAGAATGAGCACTCACCGTAAAAAGCTGAAGAAAAATCTTTCTGGAGAAAAAGTTTCAGATGGACAATCCATTGATGGAAGAGGTAAACTAACGGCTTAACTGATTGATCACTTGTCATCTTATTATGGTAAAGCCATAAGAGATCAACCAGATTCTTTTCAAAATATCTCAAATGCAATCTGGGCTTCTTTTTACCATAAACAGTCAACTAACAAAGAACCTCAACACCACGTGTGCTCAACAGGAACTGACAGCATAAATCGCAAAAAGCTCATAATCAACTCAAGAAATTCAAACATACGCAAGGCATCCCATCTGCCATCATGGAGAATATTAAGCAAATTTATGAAGACTTGACGAAAGAAGATTTGCTCGAAAGATGTCTTGGTGAATACACGCAGAACTCCAATAAGAATTTTAATAGCTCTTGGTGGAAATTAACTCCTAAAACATCTTTCAGTGACCTGTCCACTTTGAAAGTTGGCGTCTACACACTATGACTTGTTTTAAGGCGATACAGTACAAAAAAACGTTCCTTGTTTCATTGGCGTTAGCATTATTGATAATAATTAATTGTTGATATACATTTTCAAATTTTCACGACCTGAGACACGAAAACAATGTTCTTATCTATTGTTTGTATCAAGATTAAAGTCATTTAGTTGAAAAATGAAGTCAAAAAACGAGAAATGCCGAATCAATAATTTATCCCTAGATATATCTAGGGAGAAATTCTTTATGTGGAATGGTATACTCCCGCCTCCTCCAGATACATACCTACGACCTGGTTCTTACACTCAAGGCCGTCATCTGTGAAGAACACCTTAGATGTACCAAACTTCAGCACAATCCTCTCCTTAAATACCTTAAAGATCGTTCTGACATTGGTTTATCTAATCGGCACACACTCAAACCATCTGGTGAAAAGGTCTTGAAACACCAACACGTACTCGAAACCGTGGGTGCTTCTTACCATGGGTCCAGTGATGTCCGCAGTCGCCACTTGACAGAGTTTCTAAATGGTGCACCACCCCATAAAAAAAACGGAAGGTCTTTTCTGGACTTTGCATTGCCGGCTAATCGAGCAGGGTTGCACAGAGTCTCATACAGACTCGTGGAATCGAGGCCAGTAATAACACTGTGTCAATCATTTTAAAGTTTTCTCTTGGCCTATGTGTCCTGCCGGTGGGTTATCGTGATACCCTTGCAGTATCTTTAGCCGTTGCTCCGCAGGCACGATTAGCTTCCAGGCGTCTTCATCTCCCAGGGATGCGTCGATCAAGTCGCCGGGCCTATAGGCATACAGTCAACCTCCCAGGTACTTCCATTTTGGGTAGTCAGCCGGACTATCGCACAGTGGAACGAAACCTTATCATACCATCCAAATGGACTTACAGGTCATGCGATTATAGTTATCACAAGGCTTTCTTTTTTAAATGTTTATTATCAGATTCTCTACCAATCTAAACTAATAAATCCTAAACCCATAAGCTATAAACTCATAAACTTTGAACCCATAATCTCTAAACCCATAAACCCCAAACCCATAATACCTAAGCCAATAAACCCTAAACCCACAAACCCCAAAAGCGTAAACCCTGAATCTATAAATCCTAATCCCATAAAACCTAAACCCATAAACCCTTAACCCATAAATCATAAACCCATAAACCCTAAACCCATATACCCTAAACCCATAAACCCTAAACCCACACACCCTAAAACTGTAAACCCTGAACCAATAAACCCCTAACTTATAAACCCTGAACCCATCAACTATAAACTCAGAACCTATAAACCCCTAAGTCATAAACCCTGAACCCATTAACTCTAAACCTATAAACCCTAAACCCATAAACCCTAAACCCACAAACCCTAAACCCACAAACCCTTAACCAATAAACCCTAAACCCATAAACTCGGAACCTACAAACCCGAAACCCATAAATCCTGAACCCATAAACCCTGAACCGCATTAACTCTAAACCCATGAATCCTAAACCTTCAAACCCTAAACCCATAAACTCGGAAGTAATCACTACGACAAATCGGACGCGGTATTTGAGGTTTACATTAGACACCAAGATGACGTTCAGGCCGCAGAAAGAAAATGCAGCGGATAAAGCAATGAGGAGGGTCGCTGCACGAAGCAGACTCATGCGAAATATCGGGGGAGCTCAGAGAGAGCAGACGTCGACTGTTGATGGCGACGGCAAACTCCATTCTGCTGTACGGTGACTCTGCATATCTCTATATGGGCGGATGCGTTAAAAGATTAAAAGTATTGGAAGCGAATGGCCACCGTCAACGGCTCGGAGCACTACGAATAGCGTCAGGGTATCGAACGGTATCAGCAACTGCCATAATGGTGATCGCAAGTTGTATTGTTGTATTGTTTGTATTGTTGTATGTCCCGTAGACCTGCTTGCGCAAGAACTAAAGCGGATCTATGAGAGTAGCGCGTTGATGGGAAGGGCCGAAGCCACTAAGGTGGAAAGATACAAAACGCTAGATGCTTGGCAGGAGAGATGGATGAATGACGGCTTCGGAAGATGGACTTATCGGCTGATCCAACAGCTATAGACGTGGGTAGAGAGAAAACACCGGGAGGTAGATTTTTACATGACTCAGTTTCTCACGAGATACGGGTATTTTAGACGATATCTGAATCGAATCGGGAAAACACTTACACCCTGCTGCAAATACTGCGGAAACACAAGGGACGACGTAAAGCACACATTCTTCGAATGTGATCGCTGGTCAGATGGTATAGTTACAGTAGAAGCGGTTGTTAGTACTATAATAGAACTTATATGAGCTTATATTAATATAACAATTTGTAATTGCTTGTTAACTATTTTCAGTAGCGTATAAAACTAAATATTGGATAAATAATTATTTTGCGATCAACCAGATTCATTATTCTAGTAATTTAAATAAATTATGATAAAATATTTATTAATTGTGTTCTAGAAAATTGTACGTACATGTAAACTTTGAAGTTATATTTTCCATAAAGTATCATGAGTCTTCTCAGAGCTTTTACTTTAGACGTATTAATTTCAATGTAACAAGTTATAAGTTGATATGAAAATAAATATTCATTTTGATTTACTGTTTATTAATTACAATTTTCACAGGTAGAATTAATGTGCGTACATGATAGTATGCTGACAGAAGTTGAAGTGAAACAAATATATTATACGTATTTTATCAGAATGTGTCTTTGTTATTTCTTAAGCATACATGTGAAGATAAATAATTTTTTTTTTCAGTGCAAGGAATACGAGTGCTATTCTAGGACCAAGATATCCTATTTGGATATAAAATAAGCTATCTTTAGGTTTATTGGGGTCATGATTTAGTATGGATAGAACTAACTTTCACTAAAATAATTATTTTCAATTTTTGAATGACAGATTTAAAAATTTCATGAAATTTGCAATCAAAGTGCTGCTATGCATTTTTTCTTTTTGAGCTAAGATAGAGAAAATTGTAGTTGAAGTTTCTTAGAAAATGAAAAAATTGCTTCCCAGCCTAACTTTGATCATTGACAACTCAAAAATGTTGTTGAAATAACTTGAAATAACAACCTAGCAACATCATTTGTTCGTTAAAGATCAAGAAAACTTCCACTCCTACTAAAAATTTTTGTATTATATAAAAAAAAGTAATAATGCCGTTAGATTCGTGGGCCTGAGTAAAATATATATGCAAAATTTCAGACAAAAAAAAGTTTTTGATCTTCGATTTCGAACAGAACGGCCCATATATACATATATGGTAACAAATAGTAACCAATAGTATTTCATATTTCTTGTTCTGTATATTTTTAGCGTGTTTAGTGCTTGAGTGAGTACTTATGTTTTCCTTTGCAATAACTTACGCTTGACAACAGTTTTTTTATTATGAATAAAGATTTTATTTAGTTTTTTTTTTGTATATTTAAGATTTTTGAAGTGTACATACAAGAATAAAAAATAATGAAAAAATTCAAAAATATTCTTTTATGTCAGATAAGTATTTTAACTTTTCAAATATGTTCGATTTATATTTTACATTTTTGTAGTAAATGAATTCAAACTTTATGTAATTTTTTTCTAGGCCTTTTAATTGGTAGTCATGGAGAAAATAATCCTCAAACTAAAGAAGAGAGTGGGGTATTCGCAAATTTCAGATGTATTATGTTATTCTGCATTATTCATATTAATCTTATTAAGTAATATTTTCAAAATATATTTTATGTTACTTCTTTTAGAAAATTCTTTTTGAAAGTTTTTTAAATACATTTTACGGTGTTTGAATGTTTTAAAAATAGATTTTGTAATATTTTTTTTTATTGTCAACAAACATAGATTATTAAAGTTTTAAGAATTTATCGTGTACATAATTTTTTGGCTGTTACGTGAGTTTTGATTCTTAATCATACAATTATATATTTAATACTAACAATAAGAAATAAAAGAATAATAAGATAAAAAATTAATAAAAGTAATAAAATAAATAAATTTCTCAATTTAAAATACTTTTTGTCTACGCATATTGTCATAACTATCATTATTTTGTGTTCTCATAGGTGTTATATTTTATTCTGCACGTTAAAGTTTTATTGTTCTAATCAACTTTTTTAAATAATTATTCTTCTAGTGTAATCATACATTTCTTATAGAAATATGCTAATATAACAGAATAATTTATTCTTTAAATAATATTAATAGATCACTTTTAGCTCGATATAAATATTTCAACTTTCAAATTCGTAATTTTCGTTTAAAGTGAGGTACGGGAAAAACAAGTTAAAAAATGCATTTGGGGACCTGGGACCGATGCAGAATCAGATTCCAAAGTGTACGGAAAAACGATGGTCAAACGTATAAGGCATTCGCTCTGAGTATCTATCTACATATATATATATATATACATATATATATAATATAAATATATATACATATATATACTAGGGGGCGAAGCCGCCAACCCGCCCTTTTCACAACACCATCTGTTCTTAAAATAAAAAATTATAACTTTTAATTTTTATATTTTATCAAAATTATATTGTTAGTACTTTGAAACTTTACAATATATACTGAATCGTATACTCATAGAAAAGAATAATTATTAATAGTATCGTTTTCTTGTCACATTGTAGTACATATTTTAGTGCGTTTTTATTAGTGGTTTCCCCAAATTTTCTTTACTTATATTTTCTGTTTTTAATAAAGTTTATTATAGAAGATTTATTTTTGACTTTTTTAAAATTTTATAATTTATTTTCTTATGTATATGTAAAAATCAATACGAAGTCGGAATATAAAGGAAGTTAAGTAAAAAAGTGAAAAAATAACGTAAAATCCTCAGAAATAACGGCTATTTTTGGAGATACAATATATCAGGGATAAACAAACATATCAGGGTAAATAACCTTGAAAAATCGAAAAGAAACTTAGAAAAGTCAAAAAATACTGTGACTATACTATAAAAAGTACTGCAAAATATCATGAAAACGATGTTAAATCAAAGAAAATGACGTAAAAAGGTGAAACAATAACGGACAACTCTTCAAAATAATAGCTGTTTACGGAGATAAAAGAGGATCTGTCATAAATTATGCACAAACATTTTCAAAAATAATGAAAATTGCGTTAAATACAGGAAAATAACGTAAAAGTGTCAAAAAATTATATAAAAAATAAAAAAAATAACGGAAACCCTAAACGGAAAATAAGGGCTATTTCACGTTAAAGTGGGATAAAGTGAGTCAAGATAAAGTGGGGTATTTGATAAATTAAGCACAAATATCATGAAACCGACGTTAAATCGAGAAAAATAACGTGAAAATGTCGAAAATAACGTAAGAAAGTAAAAAAATTACGTACAATCCTCTGAAATAACAGCTATTTTTATAGATAGCTCAGGATTTTAAATTAATTGGGTAGTAATATCTAAGAATCCCATGAATACGAAGTCAAATAAACGAAAATAACAAAAATATCGTATAATAACGTAAAAAAGTGGAAAAATAACGTAAAACCACTCGAAAGAACGGCTACATTCGGAGATAAATAGAGAAAATTATTAAATTAAGCTGAAATATAAAATAGCAAAAAGAAAACAGCATCAAATCAAGGAAAATATCATAAAAATATCGAAAAATGACGTAAGAAACTGT
>JAPYZA010006069.1:7125-20338 GCA_030522685.1 Eupelmus azureus | reverse complement strand
AAAATAACAGTTATTTTTGGAGATACAGAGGAATATTTGATAAATTAAGCATAAATACCGCAATATATCATGAAAACTACGTTAAATCGAGGAAAATATTATTTTTTTTTGCAATATATATATATATATATATATATATACTTTTATATTATGTAATAAGAGGTAAAGTTTAATTTGGTTTTATAAATTAATTAACGTTCGTCAATTGATTATAGTAATAGTTAGCTATTTGTCTAAAATTATTTATTTAATTAAATTAATAATATAATCTCAGCCCAACATAAATTCTCGTTAAATGTAGAAAGGGAATTTTGAATTATGAAAAATGGTCCTGTTTCTTCTTCCCACGTCGCCAATAGTGACTACTGCTTTGCTTCGTTTGAGGGTGTTACCACCTGCGGCGCGCCCGTCGGCCGCTGCCTATTTACTCCCTAACTTTCTATTCTACCAAAAAAAAGGCAATCGTTTACACCCAGTAAATTATCTCCCCAAGTGCTTTGGACCGAGATGTTTTGATTTTACGCGAAAATCGTAAATAATTATGGGCCTTATAAGTTCTTTCAGTTTTCAGAGAATTTTGCTTCTTGGAACAAAATTTAAATTTTTCATGAAAGGCTAGACCAGTTCGGATTTACATTAGATGTTTCTAAATGGTTTTAATAAACGCTATATAAAAAATTTTAGATCAAAAGGTTGCTTTTATGTAAAGACTTTTCATCTTACAATTAGACTAGTAATTAGAATGTCCAAACGTCGAATTTAATTAATCATCAAATTCATAAAACAAAATATTTGTTATTCATCCTAGACGTAACATAAACATATCAAACTTTTAACAAATTTTTAAAGCAATAAAACTTTTAACAAATTTTTTATACGATTTTTAATTGTAAATATTATCAATGTGTTTTTTTTTTAATTTTTTTTTATTTACTACATAATAGTAATAATTTTCATAAGGTTCTAAATACTCGTATATTAGATCGGACGATTATTCATGAGAAAAAATATTAGATGGGATTGACATACCGACTTCTGAGTTATATTTTGTATGCAGTACACGGGTATTGAAATCTACAATTAGTACATTTCGATACTAGTGCGAGAAAGTAACCGTATTTTTTGATACGACGAGCACAAAGCGAGATTTAGCATGCGCTTTGTTGTTCGAGCGTGCGCGAAATCGAGCTTTGCGCACGGAGTATCAAAAAGGTATTTCCATAATTTGAAGACAGGTACTACATAATATCATTAGCTACTTCATATATTTAAGGTATATTCATACAACTATTCTATGAAATGTATAATTGATTAAAAAAATCTATTACATTCTGTTTGATCCTATTTAGGAATAACAATTTTTTAATCGAACCGCCCATCTGTTTAAAAATAATAATATAAATCAATGATAACTTAATATAGATAAAATTATCTTATAGTTTATCAACATAGATTTTATAGTGAAAATAATATGATTATAAGTAAAAAACAGGTATTTATAATTTAGTATCTTCAACTATTATTTCTCTCAGCATACAGTTATAAAAAGTTTGTATGTCTATTAGTTTTATTCATCTATCATTCGTTATACATTGGCTGCACTAAAATAATAAATTGTGCTCTTATCATAGTTTAATGAGCTCAATTCGTCTGATTCCCCGATTTAATACAATTTCCCTATTTAGCTTCAAACACCTCGTGCTATATTTCTTTGCTTTTTAAAGATTAATTGTACTTATAATATTACTTTATGAGTTGAACTCTAACTATAATTATAAGGAAGCGTATAGACTTTTTAGCAATATAAATCCAGACTTAAAAAATTCTTTATCACAATAAGCTTGTAAATTGTTAACATGTTAATGTTTTTTTAACGTTGCTCTATTTATACTTAAAATTGTACTTATCTGAAACAGAATCTTGCGAACTGTGGTTAACAAAACACATGAGAAAATTCATCAGTGCTCGCTACATAATCATAATATACCAAAAAAACTACATTTTAACTACTGCTATCAATAGTTTACAGATAGTAGATTTGATTGCTGTTCTTGCTGAAACCTCATTTTCTACTGTATTACAGTTAAAATCTTTTAAAATGATAGAAAGTTTTTTTTTGCGTAGTGACAATCAACAGGTTTTGAATCAAAACACAATAAACCGTTTTCAAAGTTTTTAATAAAAACAATCTTTAACAAATTTACAATTTTATTTTTATAATTATTATTTATTTATAATAGTAATTTTCATACTATATACAAATATCTAGATTTCTGCGTCAGAGTTATCTACGAATTATTTTTCGCAGATTCAGTCTTGGCAGGATTTCCAGATATTACAAAAGCATCACAGTTACAAGTTTTCTTCTCAACGCATTTATTTTTGGCAACTTTTACATGCAACTATCTTCATCAGTCTCTCTTTTAGATTTCACTTTCTTGTTTCGCTGCTCTTTGATTCGTTGTTTTAACGGATCTGCACGTGAAAAACAAAATCAGTATATTAATAAGCTTTTAAATGAGATTAGATGTTAGCATGTACAAATTACCTCGAGAAAATCGCTTCTTCCATTTTTATTTTCAGTAAGTACGGCAATATCGATCGTTGCCTGATACAGATGAGTATTTAATTGCCATCCTTTTTATCGCCAATCTTTCATTCCATCTAGACACCGCCGAGTCCAGATACTGACCTTCGAAATTAACATATTATATAATGATGAATTATAAAATAAACTTTTTATAAATAAATCAGTTTTTTATTTTTAATAAAAGTTAATAAAAGCTAATAAAGTTCTAATGAGTTTGAAAATTAAACTTTTATTACATTTTCACGTAATAATTACGCTAAAAAAGATATTGTTTATCAATATAGAAAAATGAGGAACTAATTATTAAAAAAAAGTTACACGCTCTAATTACTTTAAGATGCAAGCTTTCGATTTCCACATCGTGAATTTTTATGGGCCTTCTGGAGGTGTCTTCTTATATAGAAAAATGCTTCCAGTTTGATTTTAAGGGCTGCTTGCTACTAAAAATGCAAAAAAATAATATTTTATGTTAACCTAATGATTTGCAATTTACAATTTGGCTATGTTGATTCTCATCAAATTTTCAAATATTTTAGCGCTACTAACTGACAGGAAACATGAGTATCATTTATCGCAGTAATTTATTATTAATTCGTATATTACAGATATTGATAAAAAGATAATTCAGATATTAAATAGGTTGTAATAATAAAATAATCGCACAAAATTTCAGACAAAATTAAAATACTCTTGAAAACTTTCCAATCAATGTCCGGTTTACAGTTTAAGATAAGTATACTCACGCAACAATCCTGCTTTAATAATATAATAAAACTGCTTAAACGTAAAACTAGTGAACTTTGAATGATTACATTTCAAAATCTTAACCAGGGATCATATACATTGCAAGGCGCATATGATTACGATAATATCATAAAATATAACTACCCTGGTAGAAACGTTCCCCTTTTTTTGGCCAACGGATGGCTAACTGTGAAGAATTAGACATCCACTAGCCTAGTTTTAGACACTTGGCCAATTTTATTGGTGAAAATTCTACCAGGGTAATGGCGTTTCTAGTAAGAAAGCATATGAGTTCACATAGGATGGGTTTCAAACAATCGATAACCTATTATACATCCGATATCATCATGCAAAAGAGCAAAAAGTCGAACGTTCAATATTTCAACAGGTTTATTTTAATTTTTTCATTTGAGTAGAAATTATTTGGAGTCGAAATTTATAAAGCAGATCAGCTAAAACGTCGAATTTCGAAATTTCTAAAGATATTTATATATAAATTTTAAATAGAGTGAAATTAATAAGCATTTAATATAATTATAAAAGCAATTTTCTATTTTACAAGCAGTTTACTTAAAATTTTTCATTTTTTTAAAAATTCGATACTTTGATCTATACACAAAAAACAGCAAGATTTTTTTATTACTTTGATAAATACAAAGTGCACTTTCTACTATGAGAAAATTAAAATAAATTTGTTGAAATTTTGAACATACGACTTTTTGCTTTTGTATAAGTGATGTTTCAGATACTATCTAGATTGTCGATCGTTTGGTATTCACCCCAAACTAGAAGCGCGAAGTAGATGCACGATTTTCCATCATTTAATGCCAACAGGTACCTCCAGAAGTTCCCTAAAAACCGACGACCCAGAAACCAGATCGTCTCCCTCTCAGTAGCCCAATCGATCCATTAAATCTAAAACAAAGTCATTCTACTTTTCGACACCTCCAAACCGCAATGAAAATCGCTCTCGTCTACTGGCCCCCGCGCCGAATCAGATACATCGCTCAGTCCCTGGAGAGCTGACGCAGTAGTTCCGCGTACTGAGACTCGGTCAGCGGCGCGTCGGGCTCCAGGTTGCTGCTGAAGGATCGTCGCCTGCGGCTCTTGCCGCCGACCTCGCTCGTCATCTCCACGCAGAGCAGGGCGAACTTATTGTCGCAAGAGTAGCGCGCTTGCTCGAGTAGCCGGCCGTTGGTCAGAGCAGAGCCGATTCCGAAACGGTCCGGGCTGCTCGAGTGCCAGGCGTCGCAGTGAGCGTCGGTCGCCCGGTCACCCAGCGCGTCCGAGCCGTGCCATAGGACCTTGTCAGGCCTGGAAGATTAGAAGTGCTTAATGCGATGTGTAGATGGAGGTGGGTTCGGTGTTAGGAATTGCTAGAAGACGTTGATTTTTCAGGGCTTTATATCCGGATTTTTTGTGATTTTTAAGCCTTGTTTATATTTAAAAAGCACGTGTTAATATAATAAAATCATTTGCTTTAATTTCTTTACAATTTCTCACACCTTTTGCAATTTTAAGAATATTTTAAATAACGAGATGAAATGAAATATTACTAGAAACAATTTATAATCAATAAAGGAGTAATACAGTTGAATTTTTATAGGTAGATAAATTAAAGTAGTTATTAAAATCTTACCACGTGATATCTGTGAGTATATTTTTTCCGTTAAAACTGTACACTTGTGGGTATGGTGATATGTAAGCTCCATTTCCGTTGAACATTTCTTTCCATGAATTGAAAAGCACATCGCCCTAAACAAAACAAATTAATAATTATAATTCGTAAGACTTTTCAAACGAATCTCAATTTATTCTCTTTAAATATTAAGCATATTTTATCAAATCAATATCATTTAATTTTTGAAAAAAAGAAAAATAACTTAAAAAATTTTAAAGTTTTAAAACTCCGAAATATTAACCGAAACATTCTTAATAACCCATAACAATAAGACTCTATCACAGGGATTACGCATATCTGTATCAAACGACTAGCCATCTAAACCGGGAATACGTACCCGCATTCACCCTTATTTAAGCTTATATGAATCAAACCCGTATATTCATTCGCGAACGCAGGCAATTCCTACTGTCCTCTCACCTTAATATTGACAATCGGCAAATCTCGGTCTTCGAGCCTAACGATGCTGTCGACGTTTTGGACATGCGAGCTGAGAAAAGCTCGGAATGTACCACGTAGACCTGCTCGTTTCGCCTGCCGATAGCAGGCATAGTCTGCTCCCCGGACGCCGTGTAAATCGCCGGTGAATGGCTCGTTCAGTGCCGCCATACGCAACTGAAATTGAGAGAGGTACGGGTTAATCGTAAAAGACAATAATTATTTGTAGTTGGTAAAGTTTTTGACGTTTATGACTACTTATAATTCGAATATTTATTTTGCAGTTTAATAGATCAAAGACAATTTCTTTAACAAATTTTTTTTTTAATATATTGAAGAAATATATATAAGCTGAAATTTTTTCCAGATACGTGAAGCTCCTGATTTCAGTTTATGCGCTCGTAAAAGTCAAATGAAAAGAAAAAAAAATTAATTCTCATTTTTCAGAATATGAAAATTCAATTAGAGAGTATCGGAAAGCGGGAGTGCAGATGAATTTAATATTTTCTAATTAGCCTCGTTCGCTAAATTATGCTCGAATGTCTGCCACTAAAAACCTTAGTGAAAATCCATAACGACGAGCGAAAGGCTCCGTGTGTCCCCAGTCGCGCCTCGCCGTGAATCTCGAGTCAGCTCTTTTTCAGCACCTCCGAGGGTTTTAATAAATATTAAAACCGCGAGGAGAATAATTCATGCGCCGCACTAGCGCGAAAACTCACTGGAGAGAGAAAAAGAGAGAGAAAGAGAGAGAGAGAGAGAGAGAGAGAGAGAGAGAGAAGAAAAAGGTTGTTAGTTGGCTAAAAGAGAGCCGTGCGCGCGACACTACGGCACCCACTTTTTTGCCTTACTTTTTTCCGTCGGCGTTCCAGATTGCAATTATTATTTTAAAAAGCTCTGTTATGAAGATTGAAAAGACGATTAAGAGACGTTCTAATGCAGTGCTAAGATGATTAAAAAACTCAGATTTTTTTTATCATTTCTATCTCATCTGAACGACTGTAGTGATTACGTAATTGTCACGATTCGTAAAGATCTAATTTACTTAACACAGATATCGAAAAAAGATTCTATTAAAAAATACAATGTCCAAAAATCATACAGTATTTTTTAAACAATAGATGCTGAATTAAATGGAAAAACATTTTCAATGCAACAATCGTAAGGCGAATCGATTAGATTAGCGTTGGTTGAGCTTCTGTCAAATCAAATAATCGCTATCACTTACAGTAGTGCCGTTTCCCTTCGTCGAAACCTGATTGATCAGATTAGAAGCCTCAAAGGGTGGATTAACGGCTGGCGATGCAGTCGTCGGAGGCGCGGGCGTCGTTATCGGGAGCAGCGTTCCCAGCTGAAATCATAATTGATTTATACCTTTTGTTTCATTCTTTCTGATTATAAACGCGCTTGTTTATAGACCCTTCAATCGCTTGATGCCTTAGGATTCGTTTATTCGTAAAATAATAGCACCTCTAATGTTACGATGTGTTTATAAGCAGAAGAATAAATCTTACCGGGATATACTGCCAACCATTATTAACTCTAACTAGTAACGCTTGTTCATCTACAATGTAAGCAAGTGTTCCCACAGGACTCGCTGCTGACATCTGAAAAAAAGTTTGTGAGTAGTATATAAAATTTAAGTTAACAAGAAAATTAATTTCATACTTTCGTCATAGTTTCCGTATTTTGGAACGTTATTGCCCCGGGTACGATTTTCGTTGCAGTTTCTAAAGGCACCTTTGTTGCTGCGAGGTTAGCACCTGCAATTTAAGAAATTATTGATTAAAATGAGTTTCTTGAAAAGGATGTATTTATGAAATTCATGTTATTTAAATCAAAACAAATAATTATTTCATTGGTTATAATTCCTAAATACAATAAATTATTTTTATAAATAAAAAATTTAAATATATTCATACTGTTCAATAAAAGAAAATCAAAAGAAAATCTGCTGCAACTAAGGTATACAAAATTTTAATAAAGAAAATCTACGAATTTCATACCAAGTTTTTCCTTGAGTTCTTTAAGTTGTTTCAGCTCACGCAATGCTTTCAACTCATCCAAGCTGCTTCTCACTCCTGCAACAATAGAAGCATGCATTATGTTAACAAATAACAATAACATTACCAATCTCCACCCTTCTAATTTGATCCATAATGTTTGTAAGAACCGAGATTATAAATCAAAAATATCTCATTGTAAGTATTTTAGCTGATCTCTCAAAAGAGAAAACAGTTCAAAGCTTGTTCTACTAGCATACCCTGTCTGGATCCATAGAAGTCACGATCTCCATAAACGTGACCCTTTCCGGGTCCAGTTGTTCCAGGTGGTCCAGGTAGACCTGGCGGTCCAGGCGGCCCAGGCACGGGCACATAATTGCCGAGTCCTGGTGGTCCTGGTGGTCCAGGTGGACCAGGTGGTCCTCGATCGCCGTCTCTGCCCGGCGCTCCTTGAACTCCCGGAAAGCCGTCGTCGCCCTTGTCACCCTTTAGCTACGTGTTAGGGGTAAGGTTTAAGTTTTTAAGAGCCCGCATGTAAATAAAACAGAGAATAGACGGATTTTCTGGGAAAAAATAGAAAGGTTTACTTAAGGGGTGAGAAAGGAACGGTATTGATTTTTCAGTTGGAAAGGGTACATTATTTTAAGATTGCTTTTTAAGTATTTAAAAACCAGAATGAATTCAAATGTATGAAAAATCAATCTAAAAATATGAAAAATCTTGGTGGAAAATAGTGTTCTAAAAAGGAATAAAAAGAAATAAAATAAAAAAAAGGATTTTTTATTTTTTGACCTAATCTATACGAAATCTTTATTTATCAAAGAAGTTTTTCAAATTAAAATAATCATTTCGAATACTAATTTAATAAAAAATGAATTCACTAAAATAAATAATCTAAAATATGCTAATTGATTATAAGCATTATAAATAAGTAGCAAGATAAAGTTATCTAGATGAAATAAACAAAAAATCAACAATACATACATAAATATGTATATTGGTTGTAACAAAACTAGTAGACAGGTAAACATTTAGTTGAACATTTAGTTTAGAATTACTATGTTTAATGTGACACAGACAGTCATTGTAGATATTTTATTTTGTCAAATAAATTAAAGTTACTTACTCCATGAGCAGAGGAGCTGTAAGAACCGGGCTCGCCTTTTTCGCCTTTTGGTCCTGGATTACCTGGTATTCCCGGTGTGCCCGGTCGACCCTGTGCGAAATTCATTTAATTTCAAATTTAATTAGCATTTATAATTCTGGACCCTCTTACAAGTAATTAGTGAAATTGAACCTCTAATTATGTAATACGTTTAAAAATGACATTAATTATAAAATTTGTTAATATTTCACATCTATGAACTAATTTCAAATAAAAATCCAATAAACAAATGTATTTAAAAAGTCATTTACAATATTAATTCACAAATGCCTGATTTAATTTTTTAAATAAAAACGTAGCTCTTTTAAGTTGTTAGATTACGTTCAGATTTCTTAGACATTTACAATCAAATTACATTAAATTATCAAATAATCCTTTCTCTCCCGAGAAAAAATATTTATCTGACAAAAGTCTGGCGGTTTGTCTGGCTGCTGTCTGGCATCGGCCACTATGCCAGACTAAATGCCAGACTTATAAAATTGTTTCAAAAATAACATCCTAGAAATACTTTAATTGTTTTGAAAAGAGCAGCCTTTTGTTATTTCACTGAAAATGTTATTTTTAAATGCATCCGTATAAAAAAAATGTCTACATCGATCTGGCAAAAGTATGGGACTGAAATCTTGAAAAAGTATCTCAGCGAATAAGTAGTAAGATCCATGCACGTGCCAGATATCTTCATGAGACAAACTTTTACATACATTACACCATCGAAAACATGAACATTAAAAAAATCTCACCATCAGTCCGTTTCGACTAATCTCAGCGCTGCTTCCCGGTTTGCCAGGTGGACCTTCAGGCCCTGGAGGCCCAGGCTTACCTCTTCGGCCTTTCTCGCCTTTCTCTCCCTTCTCGCCCTTGATGCTTACGTATTCACCAGTGCCGGCGAAAACAGTCTCGCCGACAGGGCCCCGCTCACCTCGCTCGCCTTTTGCGCCTGGCGTACCTGGAAAGCCTGGAACCCCGTCCTTACCTGTTTGAAAGTGAAGAAAAAGGATATTATTTGAAATAAAATTGTATTTTAGAAGAAATAAATTTTACTCTCGAAGGCTTGATTGTGTATTCGTTATTAAAGTATATATAAATATAAATATATCAAGTATCGAAGAAATATACAGACAGTTCAAAAAATAATTGAAAAGTTGGAGCACATCCTAAAGTTAGCTTGTTATTTTTATGCTCTGATGAGAATCGGTCATAAAAAAAATTATTTGGAATGCCTAGTGCAATGTATGAATAAACAAAGAGATAACAATAAAAAGTTAAGGGCACGTTTCGTATCCTGTAAGCGCGATACTTTTACACACACATCCTATTTATAATAGAATTTTTTATTTGACCAAGAAACATATTTTACGTTTTTAAATTTTTATATTATTAGAAAAAAGTCTCTTTTTTACTCTTTTTTTTACTCTAATTATTCGTCTTTATCAAAATATTGTTTAATTTTTTCAGTTATTCACGAAACGGTCGAGCAGATCAATCGATTTCTTTTTCGGTAAGACCTATAGGGAACGGACTTGTTTTCGTCATTGCAAAAAATGATGTTTACAAATTTTCTCCAAAATCTTTTCATAGATTTTGCTGAAATTTTGATAGGTTTTTCGTCTTCATGAGAAAAGTTGAGGTTCTTATTTCTGACTTTGCTTGATTAGTTTAATAATATAATTAATTAGTTATTATTAGTTCTGCAACTACTTGATCGATAATTTTCAACTTTGATATATACTGTCCAGCACCAGCAAGGCTTGTAACGATACGATGGTGAAGAAATGGCTACGTTTTTCACTAATTTAACTTTGTAAAATTTTTTATTAGTTTTATATAATGTATATTAAATAAGAAAACATTTTAATTAAAAGCAATTCTAAGCAATTAAATCAGCGGTACAACTAAAATGCATGTAAATGAATCAATTTAAAATTCTGTTTACGAGTAGTTTACAGATTCAAAACAAAATTATTATATTGATAAATCGAGATTAATAATAAGTTACCTCAAATTTTCCTAAAGAAATGCTTATAATCATAAGTGATAATGCGTTTTTCATGTAAAATTTGAAATGCTACATAGCATTCGGATGATATTTTGCCGAGTTTGAGCAATATATGCTCTTAGAAATTTTTAAAAACAAGTAAAAATTAAATTTCACTTTTTAATTATTAAAAAAATGTCAGACAGAAAAGAAATTTTTTTATGGAAATAAATACAAAATATATAAAAACATAAAAAAAATCTTTAACGCAAGATAAGTGCAGTCTAAGACGACCAAATTAAAATTTTTAATTACTTCGTCAGACACTGCATCTCGTTTCCATTCGCACCATCTTCATCACGTAGCATAAAAAAGAATGCAAACATCACGTATACATACCTGGCTCGCCCTTCTCACCCTGAGGTCCTTGAATGCCATTAGCCCCAGGCACTCCGGCAGATCCGTCCTCGCCCTTGTCTCCCTTCTCGCCCTTCAAACCGATCTCGCCCTTGTACCCTGCCTCTCCCGATGCGCCCTTCATCACACCCCTTCCGACATCTCCTAAGGAGAACAAAATATAGAAAAATGTTAAATAATTTATTTTCATTATTTTGAACTTTATCTTAAATTACAAAATATTAAAGTAAAGTTGTGTTTAAATTCATATTTTTTTTAAATTTTCTTTATTTTCAATATTAAAATTATTTATTAACTCTCTATACTTATAACCCCTTTGAAAAAATTGATGAAAGAAGTATAAAAATCAAGCCTGTCCCCGCCAAATTTCACAATATATATACAAAAAACCTATAGAACAGTGTTTCAATAAAAATATCTCTATCTCCACTAACCATGAACATTATAGCCACCGAATCCCGGTGATCCAGGTGGTCCAGGCCGTCCCTCGGGTCCCGCGTCACCCTTGGCGCCCTTTTCGCCTATTCGACCAATTTCGCCCGCGATACCAGGTGAACCAGAAACTCCTGCTGCTCCAGATTCGCCCTTCACACCCTGATAGCCTCTCAGACCCTCCTGCCCCTGCTCACCTTTTGCGCCCTTGTGGCCAGCGTCACCTTTTACACCTTTCGCGCCGTGAAGACCTGCTTCCCCTGGGGTAAGATTAAAGGCTGAAAATTATTAGTAAATCTTGGCTGGAAGGGAAGAGGGTTAAATTTAGACGCGTAAACTGTTACTTTGGTTTTTACCTTTCTGGCCGACATGACCCGCTTTACCGTCGTCACCTTTTTGGCCTGCGAGTCGTTGATGTGAGTTTGATTCCCCCGCCTGTTGGCAGAAACAAGATTATATATTTTTAATAAATATTCCAGACTATTCATTGAGAAAATTAATCTATAAAGGCAAAATTCATTTGACTTCTTTAGAAACTATTAGGATAATTTGATAGATGAAACTAAAGAAATTTCATAATAATTATATATTATATCAATGAAATTTCACAGAGTTTTTAGTAAAATATATCAATAGACACAAAAAATATTCAAAAACTACCTGTTTCATCTAAAAAATATTACGAAATATCATAAGAAAGTAATCCAAACTTTAAAAATTAACAGAGCCAGATACCAACATTAGCTCGCGATCACAAAATTACTCATTATAGTTATAACAAACGATCTGGCCTAGCTCAGAGCAGACCCTTTTCCAAATAAAGCTTTTCGTGAAAAAAGGCAAAATACGAAATTTCATTCCCTATTTAATTTAGAGATAAGCATATAATCTTATCATTGTTTTGAGATTCTCGCTAAGCTGCTTAAGGTAAACTGAGCAAGTACAAAAGTTTTCTCCCTTATGCTGCTTTAAAGGTAAATCTTGCTATGGTGAAGCTGCCAGCGTGGCGGCCTGTACACAATAGGGGAAATTTCAGTGCATTTATCGCAGACCAAACTGTAAGCTTTTAAAATAGGTATGAATTAAATGTTTGCTGACTATTATGTACACAATAGAGTCCTGCTGTGATTGGCTCTTTTCCGCGCGCGCACTTCAAAGCAAGCTCACCAAAACCAACTTTCTTGGATATGACTGGAACATCCAACGTTATAAAATATTTTAATTTTAATTGTAATGGGAGCGATGGAGGCGCGGACTAAGCGTCGGACTCGTGCGCCGCACGACGGAGTTCAAATCCAGCGCTTAGAATTTTTTTTTATTTTTATTTATTACGTTAATTGACAATAATGTTAATTAAATTATTTAGATTTAAACTCATTCTCTTCACAATATTATTAAGAATTTTACAAATCACCCATGAGGTATTGCCATATGCGCATTAAGTTTTATGGTGATTAAAATTTTTTTTATATGAACAATAAAATACATTTTAAGAAATTTAATGGTATAAAATAATCCGATAAAATTTCTCACATTGATACTAATAAAAAAAATGAGATTCATAGATCTCATCGCTAGTAATCATAAAGCACAAGAGCTACTACTCTTCCGATCAAAATAATAATGTCTCGTATTATTATAATTCTCTGACATTATGTCAAATAAAAATAATTACAAGAGAGTAAGAAATAATGGAGTACTTAAGTTGAAGGGTTTATGTAGCAATATAAATAGAAATTTATCGCTACACAGTTCGAAATCGGTTTTGCAT
>JAPYZA010006068.1:0-11476 GCA_030522685.1 Eupelmus azureus | reverse complement strand
GCAATAGATACTCATTTTTAGCCCACTAGCTGCACTGTACGAACAGTGCTGTCTCTGCTCTTGTTGTAGTATAGTAAAAGCACTTAAAATTTTTCAGTGATATTATTAATTACAATTGGATATAAAATGCAACATATACTTTATGTATATAAAAAATAATAATCAATAAAGAATTGCGTATCAAATGTTAAATTTATTTAATTGTACTTAATATCAAAAATTGCAAAATGTAATCGCTACTATTTGTAAGTATGATTTTTCATTTTATAAATAAAACATCTTCTTTTTTCCAATTGCTATAAAGGTGCAATTATTTCACAATCAAAAGTGGCATCCCGCATCAGCGACGATGAAGGTTATCGCAGAATAAACTATCATTTACGCGTCTTGTAAAGTTTAAACTTGGCTTTAAAAATTCCTTAATCAAATGAGTTTTTTAATAATATGCAAATAATTCGGACTGTCAAATAATGAATGACTGTAATGAGTAAACAAAGAATTACTCTTACAAATTTACTTAAGAATTACTCTTTTATGCGTTAATGCTATGACTGAATGTAAGAGGAAGCATTTTGGCGTCAGCTTGTAGCAGGTGGCATCTTGATTTTAACTTAAAGATATCTTGTCGCTTTCAGTACATATAGATGTGTATATGTATGATTGCGCACGTGCGTGAAATAATAAAGTTTACCGTACCACCTAAGCAATGAATTACTTAATGTATATATTGATTTTAAAAATTATTATTAATTTGCTCTAATGTTAATTATTATGCATGCGAACATTATTATTTGTAGTATTTTAAAGTGAAGTTAAACAATCTTAGGGGATAATTAATAATTACTTCAGAAAACGGACACTTTTTAAATAATTGCAAGAATCAATAACATATTTAAAATTTAATTGAAAATATATGAACCTGAAAATATTAGAGGAACTGTATTTTGTACATATTTTTATTTTAAAGTTTTATAACACAATAATAACTCTTAAGAAGAACTATTAAAATTCATAAATGGCTAATATATAAACTACTTAGAATCTAAAACCATAATTCTACGTATATATATGCGACTGTACACAAATTATTGATATTTATATTAATTAATGGCTTTTCGCGCATACATGCGCAAAAGTGATCATATATATAGCACAAAGGGAAGCGCGCACGTCATTTGCCAACAGCATGGTGCGGCCAGACAGGAAACGAGTCCAACGAACATATGCGCCTTGTGCATACATGGGATGTACTTAGGCGTGTACGTAAGCGCGCGATTCTGATAATAAAAGAAATTTATATGTGTGTATCTATATAAATACATACATACAGACACTCTCATATATGCATATATGTAGATGTACCAGTTGCGTGCGCACGCGTGACTAGTGTCGGTAATCGCGAGTCCCTATGTGATATTGTATTTTGCTTATATGGGTTTAAGGAGCTCAGTTTTTGTAATACGCTCTTTTTCAATGCGGTCTGTTAAGGCTGCTATTAAAAGACAAAAGAATTACAAGCGCTTATTTTTTGTATTTAAAAAAAGAATGTTTGAAATTCTTTTCCGTTTTTAGACATTCGTAAAAAGAATTAGCATGCATACATTACTTCTTAATTCTTTATATTGTATTCCATATACGTTATGGATTCTTTATGGCAATACATATAATATGGCGCTGACAACTGACATTAAAAATTCTGGCAGACTTTTCTGCTACATATTATTTACTTATTGCTACATCGAAATTCACATACACATCCAGTTATAATAAAAAGCTTTTAATTATTTTTGAAAACATCAAATTTAAACATTATCTTCGCTCATTTCACTGGTAATTAATATTTGATGTTTTTATTATAAAAAATAATTTAAAGTAGATTTGTTAATTGCATTGAACTATCCCAAAGTTTATAATCATCTAAAATGACAGTTATTTATTATTGAAGAATCTAAAAAGCTCGATCGAAGTTTTAATTTTACATAATATGTTTAAAACTATTTTTTAAATATTTTTTACTAAACTATATCAATCTATTCTGATTCAAATCAAAATACTGCATACTGCTTTATTATATTTCTTTATATATACATAAATTAAATTATAACCAGAAATTTTCATTAAAATTATTAGAGAAGCCATTTTAAAATATCAAAAATATTATTTTGACTATGAGCAGTGATTTGTTATTTGATTGATTTCATGAATATTTAAGGTTACTGCAGTAGTATGACAAGGAATATTAAAAAATTGGTATAATATTTTCTCCTTATATTATATTGTAATAAATTGAACATCATTTAAAAATTATTCATTAACTGATGAAAATTACATATTCCCTAATAAAATTTTGATGTCTTCAAAGTAGAAATTCATGAAAAAATATTTAATAAAACATGTAAAATCAGTAAAATAATATAAAAGTTTCTAGTGTTTTGATTAATATTTTTTCTTTGTATTTGCATCTTTTAAACGTATTTTTGTTTCTCATATACTATATGTCATAATATTATTTATACTACTGTAGTAGTCTTCTTAAAATTAAAATCATTGTTAACTACTATTTTGTATTATTTTAAATTTATAAAAACATGATAATAGTTTAAACGGTCATTACAGCAAATCTATATATATTACTCTAATTAAATTTTTACATATAAAACTAAAATGGCATCTCATAAACTAATTTTTTGTCTAGTAACCGCAGCCTTGGTACGGCGCGCTGGCATTTTAAAAAAGGGACGAACATGGACTAGCATCGTGCCACTATACCCTGTACACCCTATCCCTTATCTAATCCCTTAGAAAAATCGATAAAGAAAACGATCAGAACCATGTGCTAAATCCCTTAGACTATCGCATTGTCCAAACCTAATTCACCAATGATACCATGACGAAGAGTCATGAGTATAATTTGGTTCGATGCTCTAAAAAATTCAACACAGCACTGAAAATGTTCACGACCAGTTTGAATCTTGCCTAAAAGTCCACATCATCCAACTGTCACACTGTTACAGTGGTGGGCACCAGTTTCGCATACTCAATGGCCTGGTTGAGTTTCGTCGAAGTCGACAATCGAGCACCGTCGTTATCAAGAAATCTACTAAGAGTGCGTAGTGTGTCGTCGTAAACTAGACTTTTGCTGAAGTTCGAAAAGAGGAAATCCAGATGGCTGAAGCGGTCGTGCGGCACAGCGCGACCCTCTGCTTTTGGTAGCCTCGCTTGCAGTGCTATAACATCCTGCAAAAAATTTGCACATATTAAGCCAAGTTGATAAAATGTTTTGGCTGTATAGTTAATACTTTATAAATTTTAATAATATGAACCGAACAAATTCATTCAAGCAAGTTCGATTATAAATTATCATTTTTCGGGGATTATGTGAGATTTATAGCTATTTAAAATAAAAAATGAATTATTATAATTTGTTCAAATTATCTTATCATAACTTCTGACAATGTACCCACATTGTTTTCAATAACTTTTCAATACCGCATTCTTTTGTTTATGAAAACGTAACATTAGGTCTTTCAAATTTGATAAATGTAATTTTTATACATTTTTGAAATTAAATAAATGTAAACTTTGTAAAATTTATCGTAATGTATTAGTATATAATGTGTTGCAACACTAATACTTCTTACAAGTATTTAGTTAATCTGACAGATTATTCGTATAAATTGAGACCAAGGAAATTCATCACAGGGTTACACTGACAAGCATCACACCTGGCATAAAAGCAAGGTGAAGCTGTATGCATACGTAAGTTCGTCGGAATGAATATTTTTTCGAATCTGTACTTCAAAAAGTCAACTTTTTAGATTTTACCATGAACGTAAAGAATATAATTGTAAATTAATTTTCACAGATTGATTGTATTTGATATCAATATTGAATAAGAAAATGTAAGTAATTCGCTACATGAACTAAACTCCTATGTCTGTGCGAACTTACTTTGGATTTAAATTAAATAAAAAATTGCTATTTTTTCATAAGAACATAAGATAAGCTGTACAAAAATAATTAACAATTTTGATTGAAAAGATGTGGCAATCTTCTGCGTGATTAAATCTAGAATGAAACATATAATCATCTAGCACTTACTTACATTAAAATCTTGTACAAAAACTTGCGTTATTCATAGGACGTTAATGTCTATTGTAATGACCAACAATTACAATTTTTTTCATCAAATCTATAATTTTCAGAAAAAATGTCTTCATATTGTTATTTTTCATAAACAAGATGGCAACAAGATATTTTTTCAGAATAAAGCATTAGGAAAAAAGTACAGTTCTTGTACTTGTTAATTGACTTTAAAATCATCATAAAAATAAACCAATAAAAGAAACAAATAAAATCTCTATCTTAAGTTTTCAGGCAATGAAATATGAAAAGTATAGCCAATTTGAGAATACTTTACTTAAAAGACATTTTGAAAACAAAATTTTATAACTAAAAAAAATGTTGTAAAAGATAATTTTTAAAACACTAATCTACTGTCTCGAGTTAAAGAAACAAATAAAAGAAATCGCAACCCAAAATATAGTAAAAGAAAATTTTATGGAATTAAATATATAACAGGATTTTTACCTCTTTTGTCGTATAAGCGTCATTTAATCCATAATAAAGTATGGTTGGAACCGTTATCCTTTCTAGAGGATATTCAGGAGGTGTTACATTTTTGTAGCGGATATAATTTCCATCTGGTCCAAAATCATACTGACGGAATTTACCTGCAAGAATATAGAATTTCTAATAAGTTTATGTTCAATATTAATTTTATAAAAAATTAAGTAATGTAACACATAATTAGATTACAAATTAATTATGATAAAATGTTTAAGAAATAAACATTAATAGAAAACAATAGTTCAGTATATCTTAGTTGGTATTGTAATAAAAGCGATAAATAATTAATGATGCTTTTTACCGCTTATCATGATCTGTCTGTAATGTAAAAGTGTTTCAAGTGATGATCCTTGTGGGTAGTGGTTTAATACTTTGGGCATCATCGTCTGCAAATGGAAAACGCCATTATTAATAAGCATAATTTTTCCATTATTTTTTTGTAAATGGTAAGCATCCTTTTTGAGAACAATATACTCACGACATCAATTGCGTCAAACTGACTGGATTTTAACACTCCAGCAAGATTCATGATTAACTTTTGGCATAATAATTCGATGTGCGGCGTTTCACAAAACGTCGCGTACAGTCCAACTATTCCTGGATTGCGAGGGAAGATTTCATGAACACCCAACGTTCGGAATGTTTTCTAAAATTTTTAATTATTTAAATCATTATATTTTAATAAAAAATTGTTAGAAACGGATAAAAAACTTAAATCGATGAATTTATTTTTTTAGTATTAAAAGTAAAAAATAGATATATAAATATTTGATGGTTTTTAAAATATTATGTAAAAAATATAAAAGATTAAATTTGAACATTCGCAACGCGTTAAAAATGCTGGTCAACAAATGATTTTATCGAATCGCTGGGTTTTAATCAAAACATCTTGCATGCATTCTACATCAATCAAAGTTCTTGATAAAGAGGAACAAAAGGATTATTTTAAAGAAAAAATAGATAGATATTACAATTCAATTTTCAGAAATAATTTAATCGGATAATAATCTCTTTTATCCAATAATATTTGAATAAATAAAAGTATAAAAAGTTATTTATTGTATTTCTTACACAAATTGTATTTTGGACAATTATTTAAAATAAATATTAAGTATTTAATATTTTACAAATAAACTGATATAAATTCATAAATAAATGTATCTTATTTTTACAATTAATGTATGCGCAATTACATTAATCAAAAGTACATTACAGGAGGGAAATATATTTAAGAACGTCTTTAAATTGTGTTACTTAATAACTTAAATAATTCCGTTGACTTAGTCAACCCTACTAATAGACTTCAAGAATATTCTAAACAATATTACTTTCGGTTAGAAAAACTAAAATTTGTATTGTTTGCATTCATAATGAAATTTTAATTCACATTAAATTTAATATAAATTTAATATAAAAACATTGAGTTGAAAAAAGCATAAGCTTTCAAACGTCTTCTGCTTCCATTAATTTCCCTACCATAAAAAAACTGCCAGCTTACAGATCATGCAATTGTCAATAATTTTTTAGCACCTCATACCCAGACACTCTAGAAGAATCTGTCAACGAGCCTTATTATCTCGCACTAACTTTCTCCGCTTAATCGTACCCTACTCCTTACGCAACTCAAAAACGAAATAAAATCTGCCGATCCAGCTACACCAACTTAATAATTAGATCCTTAACTTCATACCTGGAGCTGCTTGCCGTAACGCACAGCAATAGAGCTGATGGGGCCGGGCAGTAGGTGAGTGAAAATGGCTACGGGCGCGAAGGAGAGCATCACGTTGACCTTGGCATTGTATTCCGGCTTCATCGAGAGCAGAACGAGCCCCACGGTCGTGCCCATCGAGTGGCCGATCAGCGCCAGTCTCTCCTGGCCCGTACTCACCAGAATGTGATCGATTACCGAAGCCGTGTCGTACACGCCGAACTCGTGCCAGCTGTAAGAAGGAAAACAAGATTCTTAGAGTTTTTTTTTGAGATTGGAGTCGTTTGGATGTAATTGAGCTGGGTTTTATAAATGAGAGTCGATTAATTATTGAGACTGATGGATAGTTCTATTTTGATAGACATTTATTTTATTGGAAAGACTTGGGATTTAATGAAGGAAATTGTAAGACGTGAATATTAGGTTGAGTGTTGTACTGAAAATTTTGAAAAGACCGGCATTTTATTCTGAAAAAATGAATGAGAAATCTATAAAAATTATAGGTACTAGTTAAACAAGTCTGACAAGAACTGCTTTATACTGGGGAGAAATGAAAAACTATTGGGAACAAAAGTTTCAAAAACTCTAAAGGCATCATTAAGTTTAATGATCTACGAAAATGAAAGCTTTTAAAACGATTCATTCATGTCTATATTGCAGAGTTTAAAAAAATGCAATTGATATTTATGAGTGCCTCATCATTTGACTTTTACTACTTAATGTATGCAGATACACTTTTCATTGCGATTCATCAACTTTCACTGAATTTTCATAAGCGTTCCTGAAGAAAGTAGAGTAAAATTTTCTTCAATGAAAAAAATGAATAATGAACCTATTTTCTAATTAAGATTTGCGAAATTGTTTAATTTCCTTAGCTTAAAACAATAAGTTTAAATAAACTGTTTCTCCAAAAAAGTAAAATTTTTTTGAACTTTTTTAGTTAATTAAAATATTATTCGTTCTCTCAGAAGCAATATATACAATAAAAGAGATTTTTCGTAACATAAATTAACTATTAAATTATTGAACAAGTCTACCTGAACCTCCAAAACTTCTCCTCCTTCGGTACCATCTTCTTGTGCCGCCTTGCGTAAAAATTTCCCCTGGTATTCATCAACCAAACATCGTATCCATTGTCCACCAGCATGAATGCTATAACAATCAGTCAAAATAAGGACATCACATTTCGCCGAGAGTGCATCAAAAAGATAAGATTAAAAAAAAAATAAGAATAATACCGAGATCATCTTCGGGTCCCCGGAGTACCCAAACGTCAGAGGCGGCCAGGAGACCATGAAGAAGGAGCACTACGGGCTTTTTGGGGGAGACGGGAGACTTCGAGCTGCCTGGCATCCGATGAACTGTCAAGATGTAGCCGTCATCTGTCGTGATGTCGTGCTCTTCGACGTGATAACCTGCGGCTCTTACGAGATCGCTCTGAAAACGAGTTTTCAATTGTTAATATATTTGGAATGAAAAGTTCTGTTGTTGTCTTATGGGAAATTTTTTATGTTTTTGCGATCAGGTAAGATAGTAATGCATTGAATTTTGTTAAGTTGTTTGCGCACATGTGAAAACTTACTTTAGAAAAAAAAGAAGATAAATACAACTTAATTTAAATTTTATCAGATAAGACCGTATAGTGAGAAATGTCATATTTTATTGATCATTAGAATGTAAAATATTATTGAATTATTATTAGTTTCATAATAATTACATGTTACTCAACGATTTCAATAGAAGTTATAATCAAGAAAATGTCTAGGTAAGAAAATATATGGTTTTGGAATACTTATTTCAATTTCTTGTTACTTAGAGTTACTAGTGGTTACAAATTTTTTTAAATTTATTAAAAGTTAGGTTTTTAATTACTAATTTAATTTTTTTTAAAGCTAGTTTTTTAATTTTTTTTTTTTTTATTAAAAGTAAAATATAGGTGTATATTTGGTGATTTGAATAGATAAAAAGTTTAATTTGCGAAAAAAAATGAAATATAGTACTGTTAGGTATATTTGTCTTTGTATGAACATTATGTAAATGAAAGAGATATCACAGTCTATTGCGAATTTGAAACACCAAGTATAAGAGCAAAAGGTTGAAATATCCAACATTTCGTGTGTGCATTTTAACTTTGTCATTTAAGTAGAAAGTGTATTTAGTATTTATCAAAGAACTATTTATCGTAACGAATTAATTTTCTGATTATGTATACAAAATATTATTGTTATTTCAATTTTTTTTAATACATCACTGATTTCGTCTTATAATAAATAAGTAGGCATATAAAAAAATCGTCTTTGTATTCTTATATATTTTAATACGCTGAATTCGAATCCGAGAATTGATCTATTATCATTCAATTTAATTGTTTATCGCGAAAAACTGCCCTTAAATACAGATAATTTCGCTTTAGAAAGGATCAGCATGAGGTGTAATTGTAGAAATTATCTGAAAATGACTGCAGAACCATAATTGTATGTATTTTCATGCGATTTTATAATTTTACATACGGATTAAAATCGCTCTATCATGCTTCAGTTTTTTTAAATAGCGAAAAACGACTCTTAAGTATAATAAATATGAAAAAATTCGACTAAAATAAGTGCAGGGTGCATTGATGCGCTAAAAAAGTTGAAAAATTATATTGTTTTCATAAAAAACACGGTAAAAAAGAGAGACAAATTGCTCTTCCAAAAAACATTCTTTTTTAGTAGTTAGTAATGGTTTTTACAGCGTATTGAAAAAATCTTACAATGCATAAAGTGTTTTAAAAAATACTACTATAAAAAATTGTTTTGAATAATATCCATTGATTTGTGCTTATTTTTTGTAAGTAAACTTCAGTAATTCATTTGTCCAAAACACTTCTTCATAGTACAGAAAAATTATTTTAAAAAATATTGATGATCCCTAAATAATAAGCTGTTCCAAAGGTATCGCATGTAAATATATGTAAATCATAATGTATACAGTCTCTGGTTAACAGAGGTCATCTATTGAAAATACGGAAGTGATCCACACGTCAAGATGTCAAAGCCAAATAAGCCCATTATTTAATCGCTCATACGGGTCCCACGATTATTATTAAAACCCGCCGTTCTACCTAAAAATTCGAAAAAAAGACATCATACTTCAATAACTGAAAAAGAGCAACAAGTTCGTGGAAAACTAGCGCAAACAGGTAATTGCAAAAAGGAAACGATAACACAGTCATCCGACCTGCAGCGAGCAAACCGCGTCGCTTACTTTCGGTTTCGAAACGCACCGACCGAATTTAATTGCCCCACATGTTTTGCCGACCCGCGGACACGAAGTTCATGCTTCCAGGTTAGCCCGAGCGCTCGGCGCTTTGTAGACCTAATTTCTAACCGCACTTGTTCGTAAGAAAAATCGATTTTGTCATCCCGGAAGATCGAGCGTAGGAAAAAAGAAATAGTCGAAAGTGACTTTGACGCTGGCAGGACTTTTTAATGGCCCGGAATTCCTGAGGCTCCACGTCACGGCTCTTGCGTTTTCTCATTAATTGGCGAATATATGATAAGCGAAGTTGCGTCCGCGCGAGTTTTCATTCGACGCACGTGGGATTTGTATTAAAGGCGCGAGCGCGCGCGTGTAGCCCGGCGCGGATATGAAAGCGTCTTCGATTTCATTCATAATTGGAGAGCAGGATGCGCCCGCGCGCTCGTGTCGGAGAGATATTTAACATTTTCACTCTTAGTTTTCGTTGTCTACAAAAAAAGTGTCTCCCCGTTCACTTTCGCTTAAGATGCTAAAGTCGAAAGTTGAAGTGCCACTTTTTAAATTTATACTTTAACGATTTGGTTTTTACAAAGCGCTATTGGCACTTTTGGAAGATTGTGTTTTAGTGCGTTTAGGCTTTACCTCTTTTGAAACCGAATTCATGCGTTTCGAGCCGATCTTGCAAATCGTTTATGTTTTGTACTTAGCGATTTTATGTTTATTTGAGTAAAAAAGAGAAGCAAGCAAATAATGTTTAACGACTATGATATTTATGTCTTTTTAAAATTATGCTTTCATGAATTTAATTACTGTATGTAGTACCACCCGTCAAAGCAATTTTTCTTGTCAAAATTACGTAACTTTTAAAAAAGTTATTTAGTTATAAAAAGAATGAATTTTAATTTAACAAAAGTATCTGTTAGAGTGACGAAATACTCAAAAACTATTGAGATGTCTGATTTAAAAACAAGTAAATTTAGTTTTTGTAAGTACGAATACTGACAACAATTGTAATATTTGTCAAGAATTTAAAAAAAACTAAAAGTATTATGCATACAAATAATTTTCCTACAATTTACGTTACATGATAACTTTTATGTGGAGAAATTTACATATTTCAGCAACATTCACGAAATAATTAAATAAAGAATCAAAATTATCTGCAGAACTATAAAATTATTAATTAAAATTTAAATCAAAATTATGTTAAAGCAATTGCATACACTAAAGCTGTAACAATTGATATTTTTGAAATAAAATAATCTATTTTGACAAAAATTCTTTATACAGAATGATTTAAATACTTCTATTAAAATGATTAATAAAATCTTTACAGTTAAGGTTGAAAAGATTTATTTATAATTAATGATAAAACAGACGTTAAAAAGATTAAAAAATATTAATCGCGCATATTTTATTTCAAATTATAGCCTGTCTGCAGTCGTTTAATTTCAACCATACGTTATTTCATAATTATCTATTAAAACGTCTTCATTTCACTTATTGCCGATCGACTACGATCGCTTAAATCGTAACTACTACGTGTAACATCGAGATCGCGCGCTATCAGAACATGACACACTCGTTCTAGTAATGCTCATGATTTAGAAATGAATAAATAGAGAGAATAAACTATACTGAATTCATTTCGTCCAGTAGAAATGCATATTTATATCTAATGCCAAGTGTCTTGTACCTTGTTTTGTTTCTCACGGATTGTGTTTTTAAAACATCGGCACTAATCTAGTCCGGCCTATTGATTCTTTAGTTCTATTTGAATAGTTCACAGTGATAAACAAAATGTTATTCGCGTTTAACAGCGCCCCTACTATAGTATTCAAAATATATTTTTTTCATTTTTCACATTACATAAAATAAAAAAATCAACAATAATTCAAA
>JAPYZA010006067.1:0-11477 GCA_030522685.1 Eupelmus azureus | reverse complement strand
GCTAGTCAATACCAAAATTAACGATCGCAAAATTGCACATTGTTATCTCAGCAAAAGCCATTCCTAAACTTAGCCTTGAAAAATCATCGGCTCGTCCGCGGGCCCCGATCTTCTTATTACTTACTCCCAGCGGTGACGGAGTGCCCACTCAATAGCGCGTCAGGAAGCTCCTTTCTTCGGCGAGCCAGCGCGCTCGTCGTCTAATTGGATCAAACGGTTAACCGCGCATTCGTTCCGCCCGTATAGAGGGAAGATTGGGGGAGCTAGCGCGCCGAGATCGAAAGAAGATCTGCAGCTAGAGGGGCGGATGATCATCGGCCCTGTCTTTCTCTCTCTCTCTCTCTCTCTCTCTCTCTCTCTCTCTCTCCTTCCTCTTCTCGGGGCTGAATTTATCGGTTACTAATTAAAGACTACGCTAGGAAGGAGGGCAGAGTCCGTCGTAAGGATTGAACTCACTCTCTGCTCTGCTCCTCTCGCACCTCCCCTGCTCGTTATTATCCTCTCTCTTTCTCTCTCGTGTGCTCCGCGAGCTAGCGAGCGTCGACCTTGATTTATTGCCGCATTCAGAGAGCGAGAGCAAAGGCAGCGAATAATGACGATTGCGCTGAGGCTTGCGCATGGCTACGAGATTTATATTTACCAAACTTGAAATAACGCGGGAGATTTTTATTGCGCCGATTGGCTGTGTGTGTGTGGAGGGATTCGTGGATGGGATCGATTACTCTTAATGAGTTGTCGATCGGGCAAATATATGATTTTATTGTGCTGCCCTGTCTGGCAGTTGTTGGGTTTTTTTCATTATTTGGGATTGTTGGGTATTTTAATTACGAAATTGGCTTGGTAATGCGAACTCTGTTATCAAATGAATAAGTGTAGTGATTTGTGGGGAAATAGATTTTACGGACAGTTTTACACGATAAATTACGGGATAAACAATCATTCATTGATTGTGAGTTTTAAAATGTGTTTAGTTCATGAGAAAGATATAAATATTAATTAATTATAAAGAAATATGGCAAACGGTATTTTTCATTTTCTATTTCATATCTCTATAATTCTATGAGCGAGTGATCTATTGATAAATAAATCCAATGCAGATACAATAAAAACATTCTACATCTTATTCAATGAATAACTGACTAGAAAGATCTCTATCTCATACAAACAAAATTACCTCACAAAAATCACCCACTTCCCCAAACGTTCCTCAAAAAAATCCCAACCCCACCTGCACACATCCCGCCCCATCCTCTCATCTCTCCCACGCATAACTTAGCCCCCGAGCAAAAATAAACGACGGGTAAACATACACCGACCTCCGGGCATACACACCTAGAAAAAGCAAACAGAAATAAATTACAATCGTCGCGCTCGCTCAGCGCTGAATTTCAATCGCTTGCACGCGAGTCTCGCCACCACCAACAAAAAAAAAAAAAACGAAGCTAACTCTCATGGAGTCCACGGGCGGCATAATCGCGTGCTTCCGAAATACACGAAACTCAAGGCGGAGCGAGCAGTGGTATCAAATTAATTCGCACGATATAAACACGCACGCGCGCGCCTGCGATTCGATACCTCCCCTGGAGCTGCCTCCGCGCGATCGTCAACGCGCCGCGATTTCGCGGCCGAGATAACCGAGCGCGCTGGCTTGAGGAGCGACGCGATAAAATCATCGCGTCACGATCATAACCAATTTCGTACAGCGGGATGGTTTTACTTCTCGGGCTGCTTTTTTCTAAGTTGTTTTGGAGCGGTTCACGTGTTAAGTGGTAATTTATTGGAGGTAGTTTGTTTTTTTAATGCCGAGGTTTATCGGAGATGTTCTCGTTTGCGCACCTGCTGGCTGATGATCTGTTACTGATTTAATGTTTCTTTGTATTCTGTTTGTTGCGGCGTTTGTAAGTGTTGGTTTTTCTTTTGCTTTGGAGATGCTCGTTTCGCGCTACTTTTGCATTCGATGACGTTACTTTGGATAATTTTAAATTACTCGCCTTAATTAGGTACTGTGATTCATTAGTGATAAATCATGTTACTTTTCTTTAATACTCTGATTAAAGATCCAACGTTTTAAAATTTTTTTTTAATTCCTTCATATCAAAAATGTTACCCTAAAAACTAAAAATACTCCCAGTCAACTATTTCGTCCTTGTATGATTTTATCAATTATTATTTGAAAGACGTATTATGGATTTGCAGTTTCGCCTATATATTATAAGATTATAATTTTATCAGAATTGATAGTATTTAAAAGGTACGTGTTATCACAAAAACTCTTTGCAAACTATCACACAACCATTTCGGTACTTAATCGCACATTCTAAAAAAAACTTCTCAAATATATAATCCCATGACGAAGCACTTTCCCAAGCTTTTAATTTCTTTCATAAATCACCCAGCATTAACCAAAGAAAATCAAACATAAAAAAAATCTCGGACCATCCCTACATCCACAAAATCAAAATCTCCCTTCTCAAACCGATATCCTCCACACTTAGCTCCAACAACCATCCGCTATTTCTCCCTGACCCCGTCCGCAAATCCAGCTCTCCGTTCTCCAGCCTCCCCCCAGCTCGCGCACGCGAGCCTCTCCAATTATTCAGCCGATCCGCTGGGGCCGGCCTTGCATCGGCATGTCATCGAGCGTCGTAAGACATAAACCGCTCTCGCTCCACGTATCGCGTCCCTCTCTCTCCATACTGCTTAAAACGCGAAACAAGACGAGCGAGCGAGCGAGCGAACTACCATACGCTCTCTCGTCTTGGTCTTGGAGAGGGCGAGCTTGCGTATATAGGCCCTCTCTCTCTCTCGCTCGTCGGCTCGCGGCCGTATTGATCTTATCCCCCGACATGAGAAATGCCCGCCGGTTTAATAAACTCCCGGGACTTATGAAGCACGTCAGGGTGATTCACGGCCACCTCATTGAGTCGTATTTATACAACCGCGGCTGATAGATTTATGGAGGACGGCGCAGCCAGTGGTCCCACTCGCCTCCTCCCCACCCCTCCTTCGTCTTCCTTTCACGCACACTCGCGTCTCTATATCCTCTCTCTCTCTCTCTCTCTCTCTTTCTCTTTCGCTCCCTCTCGCTCCTTTCAATCTACCTCTCTCACTCCGCGCTCGCTCGCTCGTCTGCACGTGTATATGTGCACCTCGCGTCACCTCCACCCTCGTCCATCTTCTCTCGTTTCTTCTCTTCTCTCTCTCTCTCTCTCACTCTTGATTTTCTTCCTTTCTCTCTCTCTCGCTCGGGTTCGGCCCTTCATCGTCCAACTCTCTCTCTCTCTCTCGTGTTCGTCGCCGGCGACTAGTATCTCATTCGAGTTTTCCGCTCTCCAAGGAGGGGGGGGGGGGCAGAAGAGAGAAAGATTTGTAGGAGAGACTCCTCCTTCGACCTCGACGCGATATGCGTGTGCAGTGATCACGGCGAGCGGGCGCAGCCATGATGAGCGCCCTGCCATAAGGGAAGCCTGCCAATGATGGCGCCTTTTCGAATGAGGCGCTCAAAGTCTGCGTGTAGACGAGCGCTGCAGGTGTGCCCTTTGCGGAGCGAACGAGGAGATCGATGGGGATTGGATGGGGAGAGAGGACGGCGGGGGTGGTTTTGGATTTTTGGAGAATGATTTTAATGAAGGTGAGGGAGAGGTGGTAAGTGAGAGGGGTACGCTGGTTTTGGTCATAATGGAATGTATTAGAGGATGAAGAATACATTGAGGAATTGGGGTATTTTTCTTTTGAAAGTATGTGCTTAGAATATTGTTTAATTAGAAGATTAATGTAAAGTAACTAGGATATCCTCGTATAAAAGTAGAATTTTTAAACTTTTATATGTTAATTAGTATAATTCGGGGGACATAATACTTCTGAAAAAATGCAATCGATGTTTCAAGCTTTCGCAGCTATTAGAATTCTTGACAGCAATTCACTGCGTCACCTGTTCTAAAAATAAATTCAAAAAGACTCAGCACTTAAGAATGAAAGAAGCGCTCTACTATTTTTAATCAAATATAACAGCGTAAATAAAGAAACATTCGCCAGCTCGCGAAGAAAAAAGCAAAATATATTTACGAAGGATAAATCAAACTAATGATACATATTAAGAAGCCCGGGCTTTGAATTATCGCGTCACCCGTATTTTACCCGCGCAATAAATCCGCCGAGAAAAATAATATTTGAATTTATAATTCGCCCTATTCCCGCGCCCCGAAGACCTGCAGTAAAAGGACGGCAATTTGTTTCGTCCGAGCGATGCGCTCGGTCAGTTGCGTGCGGGGTTGTTTCTCGCGTCGGAGCTATTTTGATTGGACGCGATGCGAAATTGGTCGAGCTATTTCATTTTTTTTTTCCTTCTCTTTTTGCTACGGAGACGACGGAGCAACTTCGGGGCCGAACGGGAATGAAAAATTCGCTCGTTTCGCAGAAGAGTTAGCTTTCATTCGGCGACGCTTTATCGGCACTCGGCCGTTGAAGTGCCTCTTTTTCACGACTTCAGAATGGCATGATTCGGAAGATTTTTTTCCAAGGAGCTCGCTTAGTGCGTTTTAACGGATTGTTTAAGTATTTATTGTTATGGCGGGAAGTTGAAAAATATTGTAAAACTTATCCTGAGCAAGATATTGAAAGAAATGAACACATTGGTAAGTAAAAAAAATTACAAAAGTTTATTAATTTCTGAAATTGTTTCAATTCATTTCGAAATTTCAACTAACCACATCATTACACCTTTTAAGTAAGTCAAAATTCCTTACAATCCTCCTCAAGCTCCCTAGAAACCAATAACCACCCGACTTTATTAATTCACAGCGCGACTCAACTACACAACCTAGCCATTAGCTCAACAATAACTTAAGATAACAAACATTTTTTCCTCTCCCCGCGCGCATCCTCCTAGAAATAATCCCCCTGCCATACAGAACGTAACGAACGCATCCGCGCGTCACGGGCGGCAAGGGAAAAACCAGCATCCCCGGCATTTCCATAAACATAACGTCGAACTTTACGCGCATTGTCGATGCTTTGGAGAAAAAAGGCGAACACGAGAGAGCGGCGGAATCGATAAGGTTGACCAGAGCTCGAGCGCGCGCATCAAGGGAGTATGATAGCACTCTCTTTTTCTCTCTCACCTCTCTTTCTTCGCAGCCTTATAAAGTAGCCGGGGCTACGATTTAATCCGAAATTTATTTCCTCCATTAGTAAGGGCTTGTCCCTCTCCTTCTCGCTCTATCCCGTGGATGACGCGGCCGCGACGTTCAGTCCCGATCCTATATATGCTCTCTCTCTCTTCGCTCCTTTATCTTTATTCCTCTCCCTCCTTTGATCTCTCCTGCTCCTTTTATTAACATCTCTGGCTCCTTCTCTCTCTCCTGTGCGCGTATATCCGTGGGAGCGAGACGAAGAGCGGCACTACATTATGACTCCTATATCGCCGTCTTTATTATACGGCCGCGCGGACACGCCGAGCCTTTGACAACTTCTCCACTCTGCGAGTCTTATTTTTATGCGCGCGCGCGAGCGGCAAGTTCGCGCGTCTCGAATTAAACTCTCTCTCTATCTTTCTCTCTCTGGCTGCTGCTTGTTCCGCGCGAAGATGTCGCTTGCTGCTTCTTTTGCTGCTGGTGTATATTATTGCTCTTTTTCCGTTGGGATCTTGGGTACTGCTTAGATTATTTCTTCTTTCGTTCTGGATGGAGAATTATAATCGAACCGGTATTGATCCGATCGAGGATCCTTTATCAATTTTGTAGTTTGATTGTCGGCAGTCCTTTTTGAGATTGTAAAGACGTAAGTAGTAGCAGTGTGAATTTTGCATCGTTATGAGAATGCTTGTTTTTCTAAATATCGAATATCATTGGCTATTCATGAACAATTTATTGTTTTACGACAAATAAAACGAAGAAGTAATTATTAAACTACACTTAATACACTTTGTAATCTTATAACCTTTCTCACGGCATACGAGCTTAAATATCAGTGTCAATTATAAAATGTATAGATTGTAAGTATACGCGCATCTCCTAACACGTGAATTTTTCCGTTCCACAATAAACCATTAACTATACTGATAATTAAGTCACCTCCACACATTTTATCAATTAAACCTATCAAAAGTCAATGCCCAAGCAGATCCGCGCTACTTCGCATACGAACGTACCTTCCCTATCTTCCCGGACCTTCTTTTAATCTATCCATACTGTTCAGATTTCCCCTTCGATATCACCACCAAGAATTATCAGACCGGTCTGCTCACGCATCGTGCAATGTACTCCATATTCCCAGATCCGATCGACGCACACACATATACACATACTCATACGCGCAAGCATAAAGCGCCGTTTCGCGTAATTTGATTCTTGTGTCTCTCTGGGACGAGGCGTAATCAAAGGGGTTTTTCGCATCGAGTTGCATACACGACGATTCGATCTTTGTTTTTTTCTTGGTTCCGTTTGATCGCTCGCTGGAGCAGGCATGTTAGCGAAGGCTGGATAATACGTTCCGGTTTTCATTGTTACGATAAGGAAGCTCTTTGATTCCGTCGCGAGCGTTTCAGCTTAAGAAATTGTCCGTATCTATGCTTTCTTTATAAAGCGCCCGAGAATTTCATTATTTTCTTTACTTTAGAATCGCCGTTTATGTAAAGTAGGATTATCTTCACCGAGCGCGTCCTGCCTAGGAATCTCCGCTGCCCTAACTCTAAAATACGTAATTTAGCACTATGTATCAATTCTACATCGTGCAACCAAAAAAGTCATTACTACTGAAAATCCAGACTCGTCGCGCAATAAACAAATTAATTAAACGAAACGTTCAGAGCCGTGACTGACGTTGAAGCGGCGGAGATCGCTCACTAATCTTCTAGAGCTCGCGAAAGGCGACGTTTAATTACAGCGCGGAGCGAGGACCCGAAACGAGACGTTGGCTGCCGCGTTTCTCGCCTTTAATGCGAGAGAGGGAGAGGAATAATTATATTGCGATGTATCGCGCGCGCAAATTGCGAATTTTAATTGGACCACTCGCGTGCGAGCGGCGCTCTGGGCTGTATACGGGAAAGGCGGAAGGTCGTCGGATTTGGAAGTGGCGTGGGTGGCGAAGATCGCGGAGATCGCCTTGGAAGGTCGCGCGGGTGTTTAGGAGGGGCGGAGAGGTGGGGTGAGGTTGAGATTTGTTGGATGGTTGGCGGGATTGACGTGCGGAAGTGAGGAAGTGGTGAAATGGGAAAATTAATGTTGTTTATTTTGATGGTACAATTATAATAATTGAGAAGGTATTACATTTGTTAATTATATAATGTTTAAAATTTTGATTGACACGGTTGAATATCTAATTTATAAATTATTGGTTCATGCGCTTATGCAGAATTATTAACGAATTATTAAGCTTTGTAATAATAAAATTTTGAGTTTCGTCAAATCGCTTTAGAAACATGCTTTTTTATTGTTAATATTATTTTATTTTATTTATTCATTCTTTTGTTCACATTGTTTTTCAATTAACATAATATTGTATAAAAAACTAAGAATATCTTAAAAGAAGATAATTATCAAAGAAAATAATTTCCAACACTACTTTCTCAAAGAATTTATCATTAAACAATTTATCCACTAAAAATCCAAATTTTTACTCTTGCCAAGATCAATAAAAATTTAATCGGACAGCGATCTCCTTTCACGCTACATTGATTGCGCTCGCGATCCTCGCTTGCTTACCTGGCCCATAGATGGCGCGTACTGTAGTAAGATGAGCAGATAAGATGTTTACTTTAAGTGCGCTCCATTTCAAACCAGTTATAATTGGCGTAACTATAGACAGAGCGTAGCGTCGAGTTTCCGCGAAAATACACCAGAGTGGCCTCATCCGTTTAATGGTAGTCATTAGTCGCAATACAATTAATCATAGCTGTACTTTATATGTTCTATCCAAGCGTGTTTAGTATTACGCCAGTTTTCTGACGAAGCTTGAAAGTTCTGCAACTGTTTGTCATTAAATTATATATGAAAGAAACATTTTTTCTAAAAATATGAAATTGTTGAGTAATAAATTAATTGATTAACATTAATATATACAATTTCGTAATGAGTCCTTTGTACAGCTATTATTAACATATTTTATTTTCTATCAATGTAATAATTCATTCATAACTTTTCAAATTATGAACACTAATAAAAAATTCATTTTCTCCATTCATCCAACCATCTCCACCACATCAACATCCGAATCATCCTCCCTATCTCCCAAAGATCTCATCATCATCTCACCTGTCGCCTCCTGCAAACGTCCTCGGCAAAGAACCTTACACACATATATACAGAAAAGCGTCGACGTCGCGTCTCTCGGACAGCGTCTCACGAGCTGCAAAGTCCGGCGACGTCTTGGGTCAGCGACCGTTCGCCCGCCCGCACATATACACCTGCGCAGCGCCGAGCTGACAACTACTCCAAGCGGGCTGCGCTCGGGCGCTTCTGTACTTGACGTTGAAAAGTTTCAGTCGTTCTTAAGGTTCTTAAAGGATGACGCGTGACGGGCCGACGGCTTCTGGCGCGCTGAAAAATATTACAAGTAACAGCCTGAGATGCTTGATGCCGGGGCTCTGCGAGTGGAACGTATTTTTCGCGATGACGCGCGGAGTGCGGTAATATTGAGATGGTTTTTTTTTATTTTTGGTTGGGGATTGATGGTTTGGTGTGGTAGTTATGGGTGTTAGGTGATGTTAGGAAGTTGAGGTGTTATTGTTGAAAAGAGTTGAATTTTGTTTATTGCAAGCTTCTAAAGATTTTGCATGTATCTACTTTTATGTAATTTATATAATGATGACAAAATATTTATCTTTTTTTAAAGTTTTAAAATTATTATAGTGCTAATGAAAATAGAACTTTTTAACTATATATTTTTTTTCTTTATAATTCCAAGTCTGATAAAATTTGAAGTATTTGAAAAAACCAACTTCTTTGTTTAAGTAAATTTTTTCTAGAACATATTGTAAAACACTATCTTTGAACTATAATGTTACTTGATTAGACTCATTAGCTCGTGAACATATTATAAATAGACGTTGTAAAAATTATCAGTACAAGTACATATCATTTTATATTTATGACAGTTCAGTATACTTTACAACTTATTAAAATACAAGGTTCACTTAACGGAAATTCGTCACAAACAATAGCATTATTAATTTTTATCATTACACTACCACCACTAAAAACAAAAACCACACGTACAAACAACTAACTTGCCCCGATTCTCACAAACACCCGTTAAGCATTATAAAAAAAACAACTTTCATCATTCCTTCTGCACTTGTTGCTTCTGTCATCCTGCAGCTGGGCTCATTTCAATTCATCATTCCTTATTACGCGCTACCACTTGTACGCATCACGATAGCTTGGCTCCTTTATCGGGCTCGTCAATCGGCTCCGTGTCATCGATATCTCCTCGCTCGCGCGCATTGATACATCTCTCTGGCTGTGTCAACTGCTCTCTCTAGCCGCATGTCGTTCGTGTATATGCGATCTAAATATTTACCTCGTTATGTGTCGAGCTGGCTACCGCTCTCTGGCTTCTTCGTCGAAAAGTTGCTGATGCCTTGCTGCGGAGGTATATGGAGAAATCTAGGATCGTTGACTTGTCGTGCTCGGCTTGACTATGGTTGCGTTTGAAGCTGTTAGGATGATGACGTTGATTTTTTTGAGGTGATGGTATGGTCTTGTCGGAAGAACGTTAATTAGTTTTGTTCGAAATTGAGTGTGAATATGTTTTTATGAAAAATTTTCATAATAAAATATAATTAAAAATTATATGTTTAATTATACTTTTGATGACAAGTAAATTATTCTGGTTCTGTTTTTATTATAAGAAATATGAAGCGACTTGTAATGTGAATAAAATAATATTAACACTAATCTGTAGAAATTTATTTACGAAATAGTTAGTCTTATACAAAACGTAAGTGTATCCAGTTATTTAGTATTTAATATAGACATACCCAAGAGATGCAAATGGGTTCTTGCTACTTTTCTCGTACCATAATTCGCTTTTTTAATGTACCTAATACAGTGTATAAGTTGACATTCATATTTACAAATAGATAATTTTATTGATACACATATTTATTTATAAATAACAAATTTTTGCACTGAGTCATTAAAAATGATAAAAATAATTAAATTAGTCATTATATATTAATTGCTTAATTAAAGGAAATTTATATACAGACACTATAACTTACAGGATCTTGTTAAGGCAAAGTCAATAATAAATAGTTGCCGTAAAATGTTTTAAATTCTCAAACATTCCTTCTATGAAATGTTTTTCTGACTTCCCATGGTAACTGCGAAATAGTTAATCGTAATTTAAACTATAAATAAAATAATTCACGGGCAGTGGTTTACTTTTTCGAAATTTCTAACGGTAAAAGCCGTAAGGAAGAAGATTTTTGATTTTACAATCTTGATAAATCTTGGGATTTCAAGTTTATCGAGTATGCAGGTCAAATTAAGCGCAGATGCGAATTTCGCACAAAGTAATAATTAACTCGTAAACCATTTACTGAAAATCTTCACATGACGGGATCTCGATATGATGCCAAATTAACAAGTTAATTACATCAACTCTCACTCGCTCCTTCAAAAACTTCCGTCTCTCTCCCAAAAACTTCCAACCTCTCACACCTCTAACCACCTCCAAAAAAATCAACCACATACCAAACAAATCCCAAACCACACTTCAACCCCCCCCCCTGAAATTTTCAAAACCGCCCAATAAAAACCAACCCCCAACCCGGCCAAATCACACTTCAGCCATCCGATCTCAAACCCATATACCCTCGCCTATAAATAGCCTATTGCACCAAGGCAGCATTAGCGTGCGGCACACGCTTCCTTCCGTGCGGCAGCTCGCGTGCACGCACGCACGCACATACGTAACGGGCAAACATCCAAGGCGCGGGGGCGCGCGCAGGTATGTATGTATATACAGCACACGAGCCGTGCACGTGCGATCGCGGCCGGCCGCGCTGAGGTATGCCAAGGATGCGATATATCTCGGAGGCTCTCCGGAGAAGTGTGAAGCCGATCTTCGTTTGAAGTTCCCGCGCTGATGAAGTACTCTTAGGGACTACCGTGCTGGGTATAGAGGAGGCGGCTTAACGCTCTCGGGCTTATTTTTCAGCCAGCAGAGTGTGGAATCTCGTTAATGAGGATTTAGGTGGTTTGAAGAGGGTGGAAGTGGTTGGCTTCAGGAGAGTGTAACCTTGCGCTGAGAATGGATTTAAATGGGACGTATTAAACGTGGCGAGCATGCGTCCGTCGCGGGTGAATTTTTATTTTAAGGCTCGCAAGAATGCAGGCATAAATAAGCGAGCGAAATTACGAAAGGTCGGCAATATCGGCAAACGATTACGACAACTCAATCGGGAGAGAAAAAAGCGTTAATTTATTAACTAACCGGTAATTGCAGATCCGAGAAAGGAAGCGTTACACACACAC